>OMKR01008751.1:4193-19771 GCA_900302355.1 Cyttopsis rosea
TCCAACCCGTCTAGTCTGCCCATTATCCAGAGCCCCCCGCTCTCCCCAACCCATCCCGACCACATCTACCTATCCGGGGTTTCGCCCATGGGCCAGCCCTACGAGTACCACCCCACCTCCTCCTCCATGTCCTCCCCTACCCGTGGCACCTATCAGCCAACCTCCCCCTCCCTCTCTCCGACGCACCACAACTCCCACTACCGGCACAGCTCACCTCACACCTCCCCGGTGCACCAGCCATCTTACCGCTTCAGCCCCCCTCCTATGGGCAGCGGCGGACAGGGAATGGACCACCAGAGCCCACCACCCTCCCCACTGCGTCGGGCCGCTCAGTACAGAGCCAGCCCCCCAGTGGAGAGCGTGTGTCTGTACAGGTCCCAGTCCGGCTCCCCCGTGCGCTACCAGACGGAGCAGCTTCCCGGCCGCCCCAAGTCTCCTCTCTCCAAAATGAGTAGCCAGCGTTCCTTCCAGCTGAGCTCCCAACCTTCCCTCTCCTCCCAGCACCACCAGGCCCAGGGCCTGCGCTTACAGCCCTCCATCGCACAAATTGTCCGCACCAACCAGCCTAGCAACGTGATGAGCAACAGCGGCTACGGTGGCCAGATGGGCCATTCGATAGGCAACCGCTACCCGGGGGGCTCAGTCGACGTGGAAAGCCGCTTGATGTATCAGCCCTCCCTGGACGGACGGCCCATGGCCCAGGTCCAGGCCAGCCATAGCGCCGGAGCCCTCTGTCAGCACGGAGGCCGAGGAGGGGTCATGGAGTCGGGCCTGCTGAAGGATGAGCTACCCCAGCGCCCCTCCTCTGCCTACCGCGCCAGCAGTGGGGGCCCGGGGGCCGTCCGCTACAACCAGACGCCACAGATCAGCCGCAGCCAGTCGGCCGCCTACTACCCCGTCTCTGAGCATGTGCTGGAGCGTGCCAACGCCATGCCGCAGTGCCAGCTCGGTTCCCCTGAGATCCCCCATATGTTAAGACGCCCAGTCAGTGCCAATACCACTGAGATAAAGCAGCATGTGCCCACCCCCAGGCCTCTTATCCATTCCCAAAGTGTAGGCCTGCGCTTTTCCCCCTCTAGCAACAATATCTCAACAGGATCTACTTGTAACTTAGCGCCAGGCTTCAGGCCGTCCTCCTCTATCCAGCAGATGGAGATCCCACTGCAAGCTACGTACGAGCGCTCCTGTGATGACATCTCTCCTGTTTCTCCCTCCCAGGGGGGCAGCGGGGGGCTGTACCAGGGCGAGGCTACCCGCTCTCGAACCACGCCCTTTATGGGCATCATCGATAAGACCGCGCGGACTCAGCAGTACCTGCACCAGCCCTCGCGCTCCTGGGCGATGACCTCCATGGACTCTGCCATCAGCCCCACCTCACCTGGCCAGCTGGTCCAGCAAGGATCCACCTACAGCCCCCCCACCTCGCTGGGTAACATTGCCTACTACAACAAGACCAACAACGCGCAAAATGGACACCTCTTGGAGGAAGACTACTACTCCCAGTCCCAGCCCTCCTCACTGGGCAAGTTAACCAATGGTTCCCGTGGCAGTGGGGACATGTTGGAAAGGGTCAGCCAGGTGCCCACCTACCCTGACGTAAAGGTGGCCAGGACTCTGCCCGTGGCACAGGCCTATCAGGACAACATGTACCGCCAACTCTCTCGTGACTCCCGGACCCAAGGCCCCACCTCCCCCATCAAACCAAAGAGACCTTTTGTGGAGTCGAACGTGTGATGGCCCGTCTGTAGTGTTGGTTGGTTGGCTGGTCGGACTTGGCATATTAATAGGAGCGATAGGAGAGAATATTTAGCTATACAGCAGATGCTGCAGACCTTTGTGTGTGTGTATGTGTATGTGTGTGTGTGTGTGTGTGTGACACAGATGGACTCATCCGTTGGAACTCGCAAGAAATGAAGTACAGTTCGATTCACTGAGAGAAAAATGTGCGGCCGGCGCACACACTGAGAATTAACATACATAGATAATAAATACAAACAAGAAGTGATGATTCCATGATCATACTCTGCACACTTAGAGTAGGCTGCCGAGGACAGGCCTACTCTCTGCTCTTATACGGAATCAAAGACAGTGCACTTCCATACGGTTGTGTGGCACAAAATCCCCACAAGTGAACTGTACGTGGGACTGTGAGAGTGAAAGTACAAATCATTGAACTACCATTGTACTTGTGGACTATGTATCATCTCCTGTTCTTTCAAAGTGTGCTCTTAACCGAGGTTGCTAATAGGCTCTACTCTATGTAATACAATAGTATATGTTCAATACTGTAAATGACTAAAATAGAAACAACACAGCAACTCAGTACTTAAAGAAAAATTACAATATTTATAATTAAGTTATATATTGTACATAGATATACAAACAAGACATAGTTTGCGTTTGAATTGTATTCTGTTAAACCCTGCCTTTGTGTCTCATCACCAGTCATATGAAATGGATGTAGAAAACCAACAAGGGCAAGAAATGAGGGATATTGACCAACCTTGAATGACAAACTTACCTCCATTGTGTGAGACTTGGCTATCGTCATCGCGTATCGCAAGCAAGTTTTTATTCTTTTCCTTTTTTTTGCGCCGGGTGGGTGGAGCTACTCTGACCAAGATAAATATTTGGATTGCTAAAACGCACAGCCATACAGTTAAAGTTTAAACAAAAAAAATAATGTGCATGTACAAGGCCTTTCTGAATTTGGGGTACACGTTAAAATGCTTTACTTGCATGGATCAGCAGGAAATGACCTACACACGTCGAGGATCTGCTGCTGTCCGCCGTGCCCTTTTTGCAACCTTTTTATTTCATAAGTTTGGGTTCTTAATACCGGAGGCTCCGCCCACCTATCTTTTTTTTTTTTTGTTACTGTAATATAACCGACCTCATGACATGCCTTAGTGTGAAGTTCATGCTCGAGTCTTGGGCTAGCTCTAAATCAATATTTGCGTCACCGTGTGCGCGTGAGGAAGTCTCGAGCTGTAGTTCTGTACGAGCCCCAAGGAGAATAGTTTTCCAAAATTCTCAAAAGGCTGTTTTGAGAGGATGGAGTACTGTATTAAACACGTAAAATAGGCAATTTTTGTGCAATACATTTATGTCCTGTTTTCTTTTGGGGGTATTTAAAAAGGTTTTTTTTTTTGGGCTTTGTCACACAAACTTGATGATAAATAGCACATGTCATGGTACTCGTGTCAAGTGAGTATCGAAGTTTGGTAATGTCCCTCCTCTGTACTCACTCAGATGATATTGAGAATAGAAAGGTTATGGGAAGGGTGTCATGGGATTAGACTCGGTTGCTAAAGGCTATGAAGGCACATGGGCGCATCTTCACACAAACCACCGTAAGGATTTCCTTTCTTCCACATCGTTTAATACCGTTTGGTTTTGCCCACACTACATCTTGATTATTCCGCCATTTCTGCACTAAAATGCCTGTGACGTTCCAAACTAAGGGTGCACTTTATGTATTTTACTTACTTTATTGTTATGATTGTTGAAATAGTGCGAACACGGGTGTGTGAACGGTCAGACGCGGCTTCCCTGACCGACGTTACCGAACTATCATAGGCACTAATGATTTACAGGGCAGCAAAGGAAATAAGAACAATCTGAAGAGAAATCGGATGTTTTTAAACTGGTGAATATGTATAGACTTTCTAGCATACGTTATATCTGCTGTATATATGGACTCCCAATGTTCGACTGAGTTAGGTAAATCTATTTAAAAAAGAAAAAAGGGTTAAGGTTCTGAGTGAACACATTCTTTCACATAATCCGTCTCTGGAACAACTCAACCGGGAACCCGTCAGAAGCTCAATCAGCCAATTGGCCTGTGACACGTTGGGAAACTGAACAAATTAATCTAAAAGATGAAGGATGTGGTCATTCACAGCACACAGCAACTCTGCCGCTAGGAGTTTGGATGTTAATAATCAAAGGAGTATAAAGAGGATTATGTCATTTGTAAATATGGACTGAGTTGCTTTGAGACTACTTGTCTAGGCTTTTTTTTTTTTTAGTCCTCTGACGGAACGGGACCTTGAGGGTTGGACCGCCGGCCTAGTGTCTGCCGCTTAACTTCCTCAAAAGTCTGCTGCCAGAGAGTTATTCCAAGATCTTGGGGAATAAATTGTATCATACCTAGTTTCAACAGCTTTGCAGGCGTTTGGAGTGTATGGTTTCAACCTGTGGATGTATATTAGTTTGTTGTAAATAGTCCGATGCATGTTCTACTCTTTCCAAATGCGCTCAAGCAGATACATGTATAGCAGTGTCCTGATTCTGGTGTGTGATATACTGTTTGGGAATAAAACGAGGAGACCGCTATCCCCGAATATCCCGATCATTTCCTCCGACCGTACCAGGCAAAAAGCAAGATCCGAGATTCTTTTATTTTAATCTAATGTATTTGCTTGCTGAGCAGAGTTCTCTTGTCTGTAAAATGTGAGCTTTCAGATCGCTGTGATAAAAAAAAAAAAAAGTAACTAAAAACAATAAAAAGAATGTGTTTTTAACATGAAAAATGATTGTAATCTGTACAGTTAACCCACCATATGTATTGGAAAAAAAACATTTATAAATGGTTACCAACTGAAACACGCCCTGCATGTCAGTTATTTAAATACCTTTGACTGTGTATATACTGTACTGTGCATAACAGCACACATGTGGCATTTGCAATTAGGCTGAGCAAATTCCACCTGCAGAACAACTACCATACAACTGATGTATAGACACGTATTCACATGTGTTGTCCCAGTGTTGCCACATCACTAAATGAAATGCATGTTTGATATTTGGCAAATTGGAGTCATTTGTGTGTGGTAGACAACACCTATATAGTCTTAAAGGCCTGAAAAACCATGTCAATATTTTGTCTTGAAAGAAGAACAGTACAGATTTTATTCTGACAAACCACCCCTGTGGGGGAAAATGGTATAACACACTTGTAAACACCCTTAAACCGCAGCACGACCCACTAACACTGAAAAGCACAGAGATCGAGATCGAAAAGAAGTTGCGTAGTCTCTAAAAAGTAGTTTCTAGTCCTTCTTCATTTTGTCTGTAAGAAGGTGCACCAATCCAGGCACCAACACCATCACCACCTGCGGCACCATGATGAACTTGACGAAGAAGAGGCCATAGAACAGCGCTTGCGGTTGGACAGGAAGTGGAAAGCGGTTGATATGATACAGGACCATGGAAGAGAGGGCGAGGCATAGCGCCCGCGGAGCCCGGGGCAGGGGCCACCCGCCGGGCTTCCAGTACTGGGAGAGTCCCAAGCCCAGGATGGCGCCGCAGTCTCGCGTCAAAGAGGAGAGCGGGGCCGTGTCCAAGCGAACCCACTCGGGGTGGGCGCACCACTTCTTCGCCAAAGTGATGGACCTGTGGAAATAAACCACAACAAACTCAAACAGAGAAACATGAAGTGTTGTCGCCGTGTCACGTCGTTGGATTGGTTTTCTACTCGCCAGGAAAGGTTGATTCCCAGTTGCTCCAGGCCGGCGTGGAGCAGCAGAGCAGTGAGGAGGAGGCCGAGGCTGGAGCAAACGTGGAACAGCAGGGGGCGCTCTGACGGGACTCTGGAGCTCAGAACTACCCCCAAAATAAGACCTGAGGAAACAAAGTGAGAATATATTATCTTTACCAGCAGGATCTAGCTTAATAAACTAGAGATAATGACAATATGTTTATTAACAACAAATACACAATAGTAACAATGGCGACAACAATATTAACAACATGCATGAACTCTTATTAAGTCAATATGTTGACATTTTTTTCCCCCAATAGGACTAACACCACTTTTTCCACAACCAATACCAATATTTTTTATGAACAGCATAATGATTGACATTTACTCCATTTTCCCCTGACATACAACATTCTTCTACGGTACGTTTAGAAAAAGCCACTTAACTCAAATATCTGATATTTGATGTGGCTTTTCCTTTCCAATTCAGGTAGTGGGGATATTCTGAGAGAATCGAACCCAAACCTGACACCGGTATTGATCGATGGCTATTTTCGAGACTTGTCATATAACCTCAGATCTAAAGCACTCGACCAAAACAGAATTGCGTCCACACCCGTTATCGATCCGGCAACGACCTGGTGAGGAAAGTGCGCCAGGATGAAGATGCGCGACAGTCCGACGGTCACAAGCATGACAAGGTACAGGACGTACGGGAGCGACGCCAACAGCAGGCTGGAGACACGGAAAGAGGGTCCAGTGTCAATTTCCGACATGTTTGATTGAAACTAAACTAAACTCAAAGAGACCAACCTTTGAGTGCGGGCGTACAGGAAGGAGCCCAGCGGGGACACCATCACCCACCAGACCGCCGCCGTCACCATTGCATGTCCCGAAGGACTCCCTGTAAAATAGAGAGCGACTTTTAGTACAGAGGCTCTGTCAAACAGCTTCTAATGACTATAAGGAAAGGAGCTGTGCACTGCACCTTCTGCTGCAAATAGTTTCATGTACCTGGCCCTGTTTCACAGGTAGAAGCAAACTGATGAACTTTGGGCGGATTGTTGACAAATAAACGTGATTCACCGATCCACCAGAACGGTCTATCTCCAAAGAGCATCCTGGAAAAGGGTTCGCACACACACACACACACAATTATTTATTTAGCCAGATAAATCATGCAAAGTGTGAATAATTTTTTTTACTTCCGTCTACATTGTTAATTTTGGTGGAATGCAAAGTATAAATCAGTCACATTCAACATGAATTACGCCAAATGTCTTGGTCTTTCTTTATTATTTTAATCTTGTGAGTCAATGCCAGAGTCACTCCCAAGTACTTAAAGGTGCAGTGTGTAGAATTTAGCGGCATCTAGGGGCAAGGTTGCAGATTGCAACCAACGCGTGTAGGAGAAATACGGTGGCAGCGAAACTCGCGAAAGTCCCTCTCTAGAGCCGGTGTTTGGTTTGTCCCTTCTGGGCTACTGTAGAAACAACATGGCGGCCTCCGTGGAAAGGGACCCGCTCCTTATGGAGATATAAACGTCTCATTCTAAGGTAACGAAGACACAACGATTCTTATTTTCATGGGATTATACACTAATTAATACATATTTATGAATATTATATTCTATTTCTGTCAAGTCCGTTCCGCTAAATGCCACTAAATTCTACACATTGCTCCTTTAAGAGAAGTTGCATGTTTTGCGAATCCTGCGTTGGCTTTTCATAGGCTCTCAATGGAAGTTCCCAAGAGTTTCATAAATGAAGCACAGTGCCTTTATCCCTCTTTGAAACTGGTTTCTAAGGATACAGTGAGATCATATCTGAGGGACAGCAGCTCTCCTCCTTGGTCCTTGAGGTCATAGATGAGCTTGGAATCTTCTCCGTACTTTCCCGTTAACGTTTCCTGCACAAAAATAAAGTATAAGAACAATTTCATTTAATGTTGCTGCTGTATCGGTCTACATACAGTACATGTGTGTGTGCATCATATTACCTTCAGTTCAAAGACGGGCGTGTCAATGGTTTCAGCTCCGTGGCGTTTAAAGCAGTTAATGATGGTGTGAAAGACCTTCTCCCTGATTGCCATCTGTTTGGGATTGTAGTCCCTTGTTCCCTGAAAGATTAATTAATTCATGACCACAATTCATAAGTAGAAGAAAATTAAACAAGGGCACAGAACACAAGTTTTGTTTAAAGACAACCTCCATCTATTTTTTTTTTTTTTTAATAAAGAAATGTTGTTTCTTTATTTCAATTGATGGTATATTCACTTTAACTGATTATTTTCAGTACTAAATGCAGTGGTGTGATGTATACAGAAACTTTACTTTGGTCCTTTGGCCCCAAAATCCCATCCCATGGCTATCTACCCCTCAGTAACCTGCCTTATTCGTATTATACACATCTTACTAAATATCACCACAGCATAGAGTAAATCCCATGTTTTTCTCTACTGTCATAGAATGACCTAAAGTCTTTCCTAACCAAGGAAAATGGTTATAATGTGGACTCTGCCGTCGGTGTCTTACTCTTACCTTAGGAGTTTTCAGCACAAACTGGTGTTTGCCATCATCTCCCCCCAACTGCACCTTCAGCTCCAGCAGTTTGGCCACCTCTTCATCAATCTGAAATACACACAAAAAAAACATACATCTGCTGCAGGGACGCACTGATAGCTCATCTCTGGCTGACACCCGTGTCAAATACGTGTAAAATTAAAGAATTTCCCTCGGGATAATAAAAGTATCTCTCATCTCATCTCATCATCTCAAATAGGTTTTTTGGAGCTGTCGTGTTGTCCATTTACCTTTCACCATCCTGCTGGTGAAGTTGTATTTGTCCTATTTATCTTAACATTGTAATGGATTTATTGGAAATGTTTTGCTCTGTGCATATTGGCAAGAATACATTAGTTATATAATCATACATAATACAACAGAATTACAAATGTTTGATGGAATTTTGTGCATAGATTCAAAAGAGAATTGTGATGCATCTACAGATCAATCTTTACTTCCACACCTAGTATCTGAGCAAGAAAAGGACCACTTTATTAATCCCCGTGGTGGAAATGTGTCATCCCTAAATGCACATTTCTCTTTGCCCTGCGAATAAAAGGTCCAAAAACGTCCCCTACATGGGCTTACCTGAGCCACAGTCATCCCAGGAACGGAATGCAGAGATCGGACACAGATTCCAGTCCGATGCCCCAACAAACCAGCAAACGTGCGGGAGGAGAAATAGACCAGCCCGTTCATCCCAGCAATCATGTCCAAGATAATAAATAAATAAATAATAGAACAAAGTCCAGATATCCGTCCAGCCACGCGTTTGTCCGTCCGACGTTATTTTTTTTGATTCCCCAGAGATGTGAGGAAGAGGATTTGTTTTTGGAGGTGGATTGACAGTAGAGGATGCAGCAGTTGTGATGGCGAAGATCATCGGAGGGGGAGCCCAGGCAGGGAGAACAGGAGAAAGGTGGTAAGCAACCCTAGCACTAAGGCGTGGGAAGGCGGGGCATGAAGCATCAGCATCATCACCACCACAGCGTGGAAGATAGAACATGAGATGTATGAGACAATCAAACCAACAGGCAGAGACAAATACAGCAAATGGGGCTAAACCAGATGATCCTGATCCCCTTCGCAGCAAGTCTGAACTGGGATGAGTTATACGTTTTAGACATTCAAGATTGACATTGTTTTTGTATTTATTTTCTGATAGCTATGGGCATTTTCAATGACAATAATGAAGTACATGTTTTTTTAAACAACATTAGTTCAGGTTAAAAGAAAGAAAATGTTGCAACATGACGGCCCTAAAGCTATCCGACTGAAGTATCCAACTTGATGTCTAGTCGGGGTCCAGCCCAAAAAGTAACTGCTCAAAACAACTAGGTATTCCTTCAAGATATGGCTTGAAGGAAGGTTATGTTTGTATTAGGGATGCACCGATTGTGAAATTCTGATACCGATGTTTAAAATAACAATTTGGAGTTCAAGTGAACACTCCCTGGTTGGAGAGCCGTGTATGCGTCTTCTAACGTAATACCAGAGAACAAGTCCACTGAACCTGATGGCGGATGGCGTCGTTCTCTCGGACGGATAATAAATAAAAAATGTGTTGCCAAATATACTTTGGCGGCCGTTAATATACTTGGGCTGCCCACTGCCATTAGTGAATGTCATCTAATTTGCAGATAGGCCGATGGCAGTCAACAAGGCCGATATGCAGGTGCATCCCTAATTTTGTATAGGATTATAAAGCAGCACTGAAAGTTCTCCATCTTGGACGTTGACTCCAATTTGCAAACATCACCCGTTATGTATAGTCTTTCCCCTAACAGCCGGTGGTTTGAGATAAACAGAAACACAAAGTGACCCTGCATCTTCACCCAATTTACTGTGAAAGTTGGCTTTAGTCTACACGGTTTACAAAGGGGGAAACATCAACAAAGTGCGTGACTGTAGCGGGTTTTTATTATTGTAAAGACAATAACTCAGGTCCGTTTTCCTAGCACAGCGCCTTTTGCTGCAATTTAATATTGAAAGAAACCTGCGCTACTGTAGCCATATAAATGGGGCAAAATAAACTGCACGGTATGCATCTAACTTAATAAAAATTGTATTGAAATAACACACTTGACACTTCCAATACTACGCAATCTCTTGATAGAAATAAAAATCAAGCACCCCCAACACAATCTGGATGTAGAGAAAATGGAATTAGTGTGTGAGAACCTGAGTTGGGATATTTAGCCTATGTGAGGACTGTTCAACCAAAGCAAATTAAAAGCAAGCATAGAGGCCAGGCATTTAAAAATGGTAAACATCCAACTGTAATTTTAGAAAAAATGGTTCGGCTAAATAGACCACAATAAAAAAAAAACAGTCTCAGTCTATCTGTTAACTATCTATTGCGTCATGTACCCTAATTTGAAAACGCAGAGCCAGTGTTGAACTTGCTTGGGTCAACGTGGTTTTGTTAGAGGCTGAAGATGACGCCGGCAGCTAAAGATGACGTCAGCGAACAACGTTAGCCCCGAATGATTTGAGGGCCGATGTTTCCTTCGGCCACTAAAAGGCTAGTTGGTTAGCTCGGTTAACTTTAACAGCTGATTCACGCTATGAACCCACAGTCTACAGATACCTCCACCTCCACACACAAGTATGCACGCGGTGTGTAATTTCATGGTACACGCTTGGCTTAGCTAGCAAACAGCATGTCAAGATGCCCTGTCAGTCGACCAGAACCCGACGGGGTGCGGGCGCGAAGAATACTGACCTGGTCTTTGCTGGCCTTCTCCGCCTTTAATTTCCGAACAACTTCACCTTGACTTTTAATCGCCTCTTGGATCTGGGCTTTGTCTGCCATGGTATTTCATCAGCGAGCGCTTGCCGCTCCGTAGTTTCACGAGAATCGCCGGAGATGTGGCGTCATCGACAGGAAAAAGATACAACTTCCGGTTTAGTTTGAACGTCTATTGAAAAAGGTGTATTGAAAGGTACGAATGTCACGAATAAATTCCCGGTTAGCTGTATACTTATTGTTATTATTATTTTATTATTATTAAAATAATGATAATAATAATAATAACGATTGTGATTATGGTGATAATGTTCATGTTTTTTTAAATACATACATATTATAAATACTTTCAAGTCCAATTGCAAAATCGGATGCTGTTTTCTGACATTTCCGGCTCATGGTGTAAAACGCTAAAATCACCATTGAATAAGGAAGAGATAGAAGAGATAATCAATCTCGTATTGGATGATGGGGCAGTGTTATTTCAGTGGGGATGTAGCTCAGTGGTAGAGCGCATGCTTTGCATGTATGAGGCCCCGGGTTCAATCCCCGGCATCTCCAGTTATTATATTTTAATTCTAAAAGTCCATGTTGTATTTATTCTGCGTGAAATTCTTTTGGCGCTTTCTTCCACAAATCGGATCTATTGGCGTCGAAGATAAAAAATGATAATATACGCACTTAGGTCTTATCTCCCACCCCAGAGGTTACCACCCAAACGCCAAAAATCACTAGAAGGGAACGTTGCTTTATCTTTTTCGAGGTTGACAAACATATTTTTTGAAACATGTTGCAGAAAACCTTTACATACTTATTGGATTATTCTAGAAAAAATTCAGACTTTTTTTTTAGCCAACCAGGCAGCGTCACCTCCTCTGTAGTATGTTAGCCAGAAAGCCTTACACATTGAAAATGAAAATGGATACAATCATAGAGGACTATTTTCGGCGTTGTTTCACAAACCGTGAGATCTTGTTACTGGAAGAATCGCATGGTATTAAACGAAGCCTCCAATCCACCCGTGCACCCATGCAGCCACCCAATCAGCTCGAGGGAGGGAGGAGCCTGAGGGCGACGAGGGCTGTCGCCATGTGGACCCGTAGAAATATCAATTGGAGGTTGGCTTCGCTCCATAAAATGTGCTCTATCGGTTCAATTCATCCATCGCTTGACAGGGACTTTGCTTCTTGTCTCTATGTCTCCCTCTCTGTCACTGTCTCTGATCATGTTCAGACCTGGTGTTAAAATGCATCTTGGGTGATCTGTGTACAACCAGACAACTACTGTATATTAGAGAGACTTCCATAAACAATGTAGGAAATGGCTATAGTTGAACATGGCATGCTGCAAATTTCTGGGATTCAAAAACCTGGAGTTCAATATAAAGTGTGAAAGGGGTTCGATTTCTGGGATTTATTGTCAGACATGTCAGGGTTAGTGGTCACTTGGGCTCTGGACTGGAGTTTATTTGAAGGGTCACATGTGTGATTGATTTGATCCAAGACCAGAATTTGCTGTGCAGCAATGCCCAAAAAATCTAATTCAAACTTAAATTGGTTTAAGGTGTTTCAAAGGAATTGTAAAAATGTCCAATTACAAGTGGCCACTGCCAGACACATGATAACACCAGGTGTGATTGCGATCTGTCTGAATACAAGATGGCACGTCTGAACAGGGAGTCTCTTTCTCCATTCCTTTGACAGATTGCGGTCTTACCCTTACTCTTCTCATCTCTCGTGAGACCATTCGCTCGCTGGTGTTCTACGCATTGAGCGTGTGGGCGGAGCCAACTTCCTTGGATTTTCACAAGGTCGCTTATCTGTAATTTTGTTCTTTCTGGCTTTTTGGCGGTCTTTCTCTCTGTCTTAACTAGTGTTTTTGTTTTTCTTGTTGCTCTCTTTGTTGAAGAATAATAAAATAACTTATTGTTCTTTTTCCCACCCACAACCATGGCCATTCTTGTGTGGGTTGTGGAGTTAAATTGCCAGTGGAGGATGGGCCAAGCATCCAAGGGCAGAGCCTAGCAGGCGTGGCCCTTCCCAACAGGTCCACAACAGGCCCTTCAGGTTACCAGGAGTGGCATGATGAGGGTCATTTCCCATCCACCTATGTTCCCGAGGTGGATGTGGTATCACTGTATCCATCTATCCATTCTGTCAGCTAAGCAGTATAGAGGGGAGGGCCCAGGGTAGCTGGGCAAGTCCAGCAGAACACTGACCACAATGGCCTCCCACCTCTGCCCAGTCCTGGTTTTCATCAATTCCACCTCTCCGTTTAGGACACCATGGGTGCTTCCAGTATGGAGAGACCTTCTGTCTCAGGTGAAGGCGTCACTGTTCCGCCCTTCCCTCAGGGACTCAAGCTTTGGCCTGGACCCTGAGAAGGCCAAGTTGCTAGGCCTTGGTCTATCTGAACAAATAGTCAGAACCATGCACGGAAGCACCGGCACGATTGAACGACGGCATGAAGCGCTGTCTGCTGGTACTGCTAGGGTGTGTTCTCATCATGGTGTGAGACACACAAGTTAGACCCCTTGGCATCTACAGCACAGGAAATACTACTGTTTCTGCAGGAGGAACTGAATTCAGGGACTCCTCTATCGTCAGAGATATGATAGCGGCTACCACAGACTCACCGTGAGCTGCTGTACCCTGATTTTACAGTTCCTCAAGGGTGTCCATAGGTTTACCAGCCATGGTAGGAGGCCTGATGTGCCCTTGTGGGATTTGGACTGGGTCTTGGGTGCTCTGCAGGGTTCACCATTTGAACTCAGGCTGGCTTTGACCCCTGCTAGGAGGATCAGGAGCTTAGTGTATATTAGTACATAATTCATAGTTCCTTTGTTGTGGACTTGGCACCCACCTGTACATAGTTCAGGTATGTATACCTTATGACTATGTGGACTTCGCCATCTCTTCATGGTGTGTTACAGAGTTCCCATACATATGGAATATGTAACGGAGTGGAGTGGTGAGATGTCACATTGTTGTGGTTGCGTTGTTCGTTTACATACTGTACATGTGACAAGAACGTCTAATTTATGTATTCAGTGCTAGGTTCAAAACATTCCACATTCAAACATTCATTAAAATCCACGTCCAGTATTCATGCATTGATACATTGCTTCCATGAAGGCAAATATCTTTGAAAAAAAATTACCAAAAATGTAAGCTTAAAACGTTACTATGTAAAAAAAAAAAAGAAAAGTGGTGTAAATATCCCCTACCTTAAAACTTTTGTTTGAGTGGTCACTACATTCATTTTCACTCTTCATTTTTGACACTAGCGTGTAGCTTTGTTTATCTCTGGTTGCCATTGTGTTTATTTTATATCAGGCATTCAATTACTGACTGCATCCATTTCCCATTTTTCGAAGAGGTCAAAAGCATGATGTTGAATTGGCTGGAGGTTGACTTTAAACCCCAAAAGTATTACTTTAAATTGACAGCTCAGAATTATTTTTATGTATTAACCTCAACCCCCACCCCAGCCTGAGGGCACAGACCTGTTTACAGTGCTAGTTCATGAGTTTGGCCACACCCTGGGATTGTCCCACTCTGCGGCACGGCAGTCAATGATGAGGCCGTACTGCCAGGGTCCCGCTGGGGACCCGCTGCACTACCGCCTCAGCCCCCGTGACCGGGAACAGATCACAAAGCTCTACGGTAAGCCCCACCCCCCCCCATCTAAATGCCATGCTGTGTGTAACACACATATATAATTAATACATTTTATTACTGAAAGTCCAGTCTTGACACAATGTACAACCAAGAAACCTTCACTCTTGCTCTGTGAAACAAAGAAAAATAGCGTCAAAAATAGGTCAAATCTGTATGAACATATACAATGCATCCGGAAAGTATTCATATCGCTTCACTTTTTCCACATTTTGTTATGTTACAGCCTTATTCCAAAATGAATAAAATTATTTTCTTTTGCTCAAAATTCTACACACAATACCCATAATGACAAAGTGGAAAAAAGTTCTTTTAGAAATTTTTGCAAATTTTTTGAAAATAAAAAATGAAAATATCACATGTACATAAATATTCACATCGTTTGCTCAATACTTTGTTGAAGCACCTTTGCAGCAATTACAGCCTCAAGTCTTCTTGAGTATGATGCTACAAGCTTGGCACACCTATTTTTGGGCAGTTTCTCCCATTCTTCTTTGCATTCTCCATCAGGTTGGATGGGGAGCATCGGTGCACAGCTATTTTCAGGTCTTTCCAGAGATGTTCAATCGGGTTCAAGTCTGGGCTCTGGCTGGGCCACTCAAGGACATTCAAAGACTTGTCCCGAAGCCACTCCTTTGTTATCTTGGCTGTGTGCTTAGGGTCGTTGTCCTGTTGGAAGGTGAACCTTCGCCCCAGTCTGAGGTCCAGAGCGCTCTGGAGCAGGTTTTCATCAAGGATCTCTCTGTACATTGCTGCATTCATCTTTCCCTCGATCCTGACTAGTCTCCCAGTTCCTGCCGCTGAAAAACATCCCCACAGCATGATGCTGCCACCACCATGCTTCACTGTGGGGATGGTATTGGCCAGGTGATGAGCGGTGCCTGGTTTCCTCCAGACATGACGCTTGGCATTCAGGCCAAAGAGTTCAATCTTGGTTTCATAAGACCAGAGAATTTTGTTTCTCATGGTCTGAGAGTCCATTAGGTGCCTTTTGGCAAACTCCAAGCGGGCTGTCTTGTGCCTTTTACTGAGTGAAAAAAGGCCTGATTGGTGGAGTGCTGCAGCGATGGTTGTCCTTCTGGAAGGTTCTCCCATCTCAATAGA
>OMKR01008806.1:1035-11496 GCA_900302355.1 Cyttopsis rosea
AGGCCAGGGCTCCAGTTATGACGGTGGCCACAGAGCGCAGTCCTTTGACTCCCATTACCGCTGCTGCCAGTGACTCAACATGGAGCGCCCACACCGTGAATCACCGTGGATCTCAGGCACTCTACCACTCCTCCATCGATTCAGTAAATTCATTTTTTTTGTTCTTTTTAGTGTCTCACAGGATAATGTATTCTCCAGTCCATACAGTCAGAGCTTCCCACTCTTTTATTTCTGAGTGGGATGGACCTATTCATGTAGTCCTCATTGAGACCAAAAGAAACATGATCCATAAGCATTTTGTTTACCTCTCGCTGTCCTGTCATGATTGTGAAGATGTAAACTGCGAAGCAAACACACCGTTTTAAGGCTTTGGAGACACAACAGGCACCTGGCAGTCAGAAGGTTGAGGCTGAGGTAAAGTTTAATGTAGAGTGCCCTTACTGTAGCTCTGGATGTATGTTCCTGGAATGAATAATCCATAAACCCTAAGGAAGAGCTAATCGGAAAATCAATCGCGAAGGAAGGCCGTGATCGATGAATGATAGACTATAGATTTCACCCCCTGATTTAAAAGAATTCTTCAAATCCCCAAACAAAAGGGAGGATAAGTGAGAGACAAGTGCTCTGGCAGAGGGTTATTTATAGACTGAATTTAGATCATCCAGGTCTTTGAAGTTGGCTGTTAATGCCTCAAAGTTCTGCAGAGTTAAACCTCACACGGGAGCACTATTCCACCATTAAGGTGAAATCTGACAGCTGGTTGGCTCCTGCAGCATATTGCCAGCACGGCCCAGTGGACGCGCACGTGGCTCTAACCCAGTACGCGCCGACATTTGCATCCGAAGCCGAGCAGCTGAGGGAGCCAAATGCATTTACAGTGACAAGTGATGCTTGTGTTGACGATTATAAGTGAATTATATCCTCATTCAACATACAGACCATAATGAGTCAGCACCGGAGGACTGCTGAATGCAGACATACTGCTCATTTAGATCAATAAAAATGGAAATAAAATCCTGGAATTTATTATGAGGCGCCTACAGATGCTACCAAGTCAGTCAGGACAGGACTGCTCTGCAGTTCAATTATTTTGTAGGCATCAGATTCCTCCTGAAAACAAGTTAACTAGCACATTACATTAAAATCATTAGACAATTAGCGACAAACAACGCCCCCTAAAGGAAGCCATAGAAAGGACACCAACGTTGCCAAATGTGAAGCTCGAGGCCTCGTAGCCTCCGTAGCAGTAGAGGGGTCTTGCAACGTCGGTAGTTTGCTCGCCGAATGTTCTTCCATGCTTGTAAACTAAAATGAAACCAGTTTGGGGATATAAGTGGCTTAGTGCAAGGGGATTGAGTGGAGATTGACAGTTCTGGGGGCGAGGGGCATTTCCTCCAATTCCAGTGCAAAGTTCCACTGCAGCCATGAAGATAACCGTGGACTGACTGGCACCGATCAACAATACTTAACACCCCCCGCCGCTATATCATGGTCAATTTGTCCAACGATGGAAATATACCTTACTGCAGCTTTAAGTGCACTTAGAACACACTGGGGCGAATTCACAAAGAATGGATTGCGGCCACTAATAGCACCATGAATTGTGCATCAATTGAGCCTGTTATCAGTGCCGCCTTAGCGTCTGATTCACAAAAGAAATTGCGCTAATGATATGCCCGCGCAACACGGCCATAAAGGTTTGCTGCTGAATGCAATTTGAGCTTGTTTTGCGTCTGATCGCAATTGTGGCAAATCCGTGCCACGCATCCGTGCGTCTGTCTCCATTACGCATTAATGCCACTGCTCTGCACTTGCCTTTTTAAAATATTATCCGCCTAAAACGCCCCCCGTTGCGTGTAACTTTTGCTTTTTGTGTTATTTGTGCCAGTTTAGCGGCCGCAAAAGCCGCGCAATCCATTTGTGAATTCGCCCCACTATGGACTGTGCACTATATAGCTTCAGCTCAGTTATAGGAGCGTACTGGATATCACCTGACTGTGAATATTATTGCTGAAAGTCGTGAGAGTGGCTAAATTTAGCCCCGATGCCATCAAAAGGCATATGTGCGTGGTGCACCTTCTTGTGTAGGTCTGCGGAGAGGCAGATGTCCACCCAGCGTGAAACCTCAGTCTTATTCAAACACACTGAGTGTGTCTGCCAGTGACAGACAGATTGTTCAGGACCCACTTAATGAATCACCTTCAAAAAGGGACATCAACAGCTGGCACAAAATGCAGGCCATGATGTAAGAATGACTCAGACGTTCTGGCTGGCAAAAGTCCTAAAATGTCTCCCGTTATTTCGTTATCTGTTTTTACTTTGTGTCACTTGGCTGCAGCAATTGTTCCAATCAATTGAAACAAAGATTTGAGGGTTTTCAGAGGATGATTTTGTTGCTTTTTGAGGAAAAATACTGCTTCAATCCCCTGCCCATATTATTTTCAGACTATAGTTTATTGTGTTGGGTGTACATATGGTAGAGAGTTTTTCGCCTTTTAAATAATACTTCCATTTATATTTGTAAAATGATCAAATAAATCTTAGGCCTCGTTGATAAATATTTAATAAACAATTGATGATGGTGGACACCAGTGTTGATTCGGGATGTTTTGTGTTACAGTATATATTGCGGAGGATTAAGACTATTAAGAGAAAGCGATGAAGTAAATCCCTTTTCCTCTCCTGAAGAAAATTAACTATTCTCCATCTCGTTACGTCGCAGGAATAACCAACCAATGTGGGCTTGAGCTAATAGCACTTCATGCGATCATTAACCGCTATCATTCACGGTTAATTAAAGTGGGAAGGAATAGTTTTGCAAGGATAGCACAAAATTACCTGCCAGGAGCATTCATCAAACTGAGGTAACACATCGCAGGACCAGTGCTGCTCTGAATCCCGGCCGACAGGTACAATAAATCCCACTAAATTACACCTAATGGGCCCGGGGAGCACCCATCACAGTGGAGATTTAGGAGGCACACTAGCCAGCTGGAAAATCCCCCCCCACCAACTCGTTCGTGTGTGTCAGAAAGAGAGTGTGTGTGTATGTTTTACAGAATTACTGACATACGGTGATTTATGCCTCCATCTTAAGACTGTCATGTGAATCAGGTTAAGGTAACATACAAAAGTGAGTTTGCATTGATTGATTTTTTAAATATGTTTTATGTGTTTTTGTGAACTGCTGCGGACAGCAATAAATGTAATATTAGAAACCCCTAAGTTAGTTGTGGTCGACTCATTTCGTTTGACAGGGTTTCACTGCATGTATCACTCAGGTTTACTAGTTTGCCTACTCTGCTCGGCAACATGACGGATGGTTAATGGAAGTCTGAAGGAACTATTTGTTCACTTAGCCAAATAACCGGCAACAATCATACTATGTTGTCTCTGTTGACCATTTGAAGGCAACATTCTGCTGCACTCTGCACCCTGCTGATATACCATATATCACAACGGCCGAGATTAGAACTGTGCTGATATACAGAATAATAGCCCTCCCTCTCTTGTGAAGTTGCTTAATTACAAATCTGCCTCTAATGTCAATATGAAACCAATAAAGAAAAACAATGCTATTTCTAAGTATTGTATTTCTGTAACTCCAAAAGATATGTTGACCTTTTTGAATTTGTAAATATTTGAAAATAAAGTGGGACTTCATTTATAATAATCATAAGTGGTTGGTTCAAGCCGTTCAACTTCTATTAATAAAACCCTTAAAGAAACCCATTTAAGCAGCATAAATAGTGTCTATAGCACATGGGCAATAAATCACAAACACAAAATGTATTTTCTAAGCAAAGGTCAACTAAAAAAAATATTAAAGTAAAATACAATTAGTTTTGGATTAATGTCATTTTGGCAGTAATTTTGTTATAGTGAGGAAGCACCATACCACAGCCTATACCAAGTACCAATATATCATATACAACCCACAAAATACAAAATATTCTGAAGAGCAGACTGACCTAGAACAGACTTAAGACTATTTGTTTGGAGTCAAAATAATTAATTATAATGTTCTAACATGAGTATGCATTGAGTAGCATTCTTTACAATCTGTCATGTTGAGACAGTATCAGATGTTAGTATTGGTGATACTCATATCAGTACGCTGTTTTAGCCTGATATCGGGATGATGTCACACCAGTTCAATCTGGAGAGACGGAAGTGAAATGCAAAAATAACATAGTTGAGGCATTTAAGCAGACAGTCATAGGACCACAGGCTTGTTGTGTATGATGCGGCAGGGCAGAGAGATCGTTTGGGGATAACTTTGCTGTAGGAGGTGAGCCAACAGAAAGGTGACAATGAATGGAGAGCAGAAAAAGAAAAAGATGAGGTGCATCTCCATATTACACAGTTCATAAAGAAAACGACTAAAAGACTAAAATGATCCTCATAAAAGATGATCATAACCAATCCAGAGTGTCATTCTGCTGCACTCTGCACCCAAAGCAAGTAATTCCAGGATCAGAACGTAGTGACGGAAATGCGAGCTGACCTTGTGCTTGTGCATGGTGAGCAGGCAGACACCATCCTGGCCTCTCTCCTGGAGCTCATGACCTCTCCCCGATCACTGTCCCGCTTCCTCTGTCCCACTTGCCATCATTTCTGAGCGACATGAACACAAAGATCTTTTTTTTTCTTACTTGTCTCAAAAAACTAAAAAGCACCAAAAAAAAAAAGGGAAAAAAATTAAATCTCGGGAGTTCTACGCCTCCTTTGTTTATGGCGGCTTCAAACGGAAAGAAAGCGTGTTTGAATCTGAAAAGCCGAGGGGATGCCCAGAGAGATGACCGTGTTTCCAGAGAGAGACACTCTATCTTGAAGAACAATTTGTTTTTAGTTTTTCCTCCTCGGCTCTATTCTTCACTTCACCATATCTGAAAAAAACTCCCACTCTGTCCGAGCCGGGGACGCTCGGTTGTATGAGGGGAGGAGAAGGTAGGGGAGGACGGGTCAGGCGAGCCGGTGTTTCTGATTGGCCGGCCGACCGTTGTGTGTGTGTGTGTGTGTGTGTGTGGGAAGGTCCCTTCGCCAGGCTCTCTGTGAATGGCTCTACTTGAGGAGGGTGGTCCTTCACTCCTCTCCTCCCTCTATCCCTCCATCCCTCTCCTTCTCTTCTCCTGGGGGCTTGCACGCTCTATTCTATTATTTCTTTCCATTATGTACGTACACCCTATGTATCCCTTAAAGCACGTCCACGTGAATGCATTGAGATGCAGCTGCATGGTGACCTCATAACGTCTCTTAGGCTGCGTTTACACAGGTCTTAATGCCCCGTTCCCATTTGCTGCCTATATCAGATTTTTTGCCTGCCTGTTTATAACTACTTTCCACGTGACCCGTGTTTATACCAGACAGGAGAAAAAAACAATTAAAATCAACCCCGCATGCGCATCTAAAACCAAGGTTTATTACCTGAAGTGACCTCCATTAAAAGGGGCATGTGATTTGACCATTGCCACTCCGGTTATTATGGTCTTTCACTTCTTTGTATTTTTCCTTGGCTTTCCCTGTACTGCCACGACCGTTTGAAGCTGTTCGCCCCCATGCCAGACAAAATCTCCTCATAAATGGATTTATTTCGATACGTGCCTTTTATTTTAGCCTGCGCTGACTCCTCTCCCCACAGCCTTAAAAGGCATGTTTCCTCGGCAACGCTCCATTGGCTTGAGCCTTCGTCCTCCTTTACCGGCCGCCTTTGAACCACTGTAAATAAAGTTTTGTTTGCACTGTCGCCACCTATTGTCGCACTGATGACGTCTGAATCGTAATGACCAAATTCCGATATGTAGACGGAAGTCGCATGAGCTGATCTCGGATTCGTATCCGATATCAGCTTTTTTTTTCCACATATGAATGTTGCCCAAAACTGATATGAAAATATCCAAATCCATGTATTTTTTTCCCATTTAGATGTTCATAATACATATCCAATCTGTGTCACATCGCCTAACCTGTTAGTTAGTTAGTTAGTAGTTGTGTTTGCTTGTTTTGTCCTTTAACATGGATTTTTTAACCCGTCTGTTTTAATGAATGGCGTTTTTCCCGTTTAACTACGGGCAGTCATCATGGATGTAATGAGTGCTTTGTTTATGAACATGATTGCTCTTGGGACTGTTATGTACTTTCAACAAAGCAACCACCCTCACAGACTCCAATATAGTCTTCTGACTTTTATCTATTTCATTGCGCCCATTCTACTTGCCACAAGAAATTTCAGTATTTATGACGGTGGTTTACATTCATCTTAGAGCCAAAATGGTAGATGCAATATCCACCATTGTTAAACCTGTGCACCATTTGCAAAGCATTGCCACTGATGCCCAGCATTGGCAATTTTAACATTTGTAGTCTTAAGAGACCCCATTGTAATTTCGACCAGTATGTAAGCTGTCCAACAAGATATGGTAAAATGCTATACTTGTGCTCTGGCACCATAAAGGCAGCCTATAAATCTTATGCAATGGCGCCACTAGGCTCTTCTGACCACAACTGCGTCATTCTAGCTCCGGCTAACAATTGTCTCTCAAGAGAGAGAAAATTGAGCGCAGAGGTAGCTGTGTCGACAGAGGGCGCTATTCATGAACCGAATGGCTGATTTCACAGCATGAATTGGGATGTTTTTAAAGATTCTTGTACTGACTTATGAACTGACTTTCACTGTATCAAGCTATATTACCTTCTGTGAACAAATTATTATTCGCAGGAAGACAATTACATTGTACCCAAATAATAAGCCCTGGGTCAGTAACTCCCTCAAGAATACTCTGAATGAGAAAAAGATAGCTTTCCACCAGGGTGACATTCACCAACAAAGAGATGCTCAAAAGTTGGTGAAAAAAGAAATAAAGCTACTGAATATGTGGTTTAAAGACAAGGTAGAGGATGAAATGGCAATTCTCGCTCCGCCTGGAGGGGAATCAAGTCTATGGGGGGAATTCAGGATGAGAAAAAAGCTGTGTTTAACCCTGATAAGTCTGACTCCCTCCTAGCAGAGGAGTTAAACCAGTTTTACTTGGGATTTGATTTCCATGATTTCAGTGATGAACTGGCCGAATTTAGAGTTGCTTCGGAGGGCAGTCAGATTCAGATTGATGAAATGGACGTCTGGAGAACTCTTGAAGAGACAAATGTGAGGAAAAGTCATGGGCCTGACAGCATCAGCGGCCGACTGCTTAAAAACTGTGCTGTGTTCTTGTGTGGCATTTTCACATATATTTTCCAGCTCTCTTCATCACAGAATAAAGTTCCCATGTTATGGAAAGAATCCATGGTTGTTCAATTGGCCAAGGTTCCATCACCAAAGGTCGGGAATGATTATCACCCCGTGGCACTTACCTCATTAGTTATAAAAGGTTTTGAACGAATCGTGAAGAGATTACTGATCATGACACAGAGCGTAATTGACCCACTACAATTCGCGTATCAAGCAAGGAAGGGTGTAGAGGATGCCACAGCAACATCGCTGGATTTTGTTGTTGCGCACCTGGAGGGCAAGAAGACGCATGTATGCTTATGCTTTGTTGATTTCTTGTCAGCTTTCAATTGCATGCAGCCCCATATTCTAGCTCGCCGGTTTTCTGAAATATCTGGCATTGACTTTGGTACTATATGTTGGCTGGTTGACTTCCTGACAATGAGGTCACAGAGAAGCCGTGTTTATGACACTTTGTCTGAGGTCCTGATGTGTTCTACAGGATGACCCCAGGAGTATGTTTTGTCGCCTTTGTTATTTGTGCTCTAAACCAATGAGTGCCAGAGTATGTTTGAGTCAAGGTTCTTAATCAAGTTTGCTGATGTTTTTGGTGATTGTCTGCCTCCTGCAGGACCATGAGGTGGGCCATGGTCCAGCCTTGGACAGTTTCATCAAATGGTGATGACTCTTACTTGCAACTCAGACAAAAGACAAAAAGAGATGCTTCTCAACTTTCGCCGAAACCCTCCTGTCACGGCACCGACTTTTATCAATGGCATAGCGGTGGAGACAGTAAGCCAATATACTGTAGGTACTTGGGTACCATCCTGGAGGACAAAATGACTTTTGATGCAAAAGTCCATCTGCAAAAAGGCCAATCAGACACAGTTCAATTTTTCTTGAGTTGAGGGGTTTTAACGTAGACAGCTCGCTTTAGAAAATGTTTTATTAGTCTTTTATTGAGTCAATTTTAACTTTTGCAACGATTTCTTGCTTTGGCAACCTCAGAATGGTTAACAAAAATAGGCTGGGAAAGATTGTTAAACTTTACCAAAAGACCATCGGCAATAACTTGCATGATCTTAGCCATGAGTGGACCCTCAAGGACCCTCTTCATGCAGTGTTTCGACACCTGCCATCAGGGAGGTACACTTTCCCTAGGAGGGCCAAATCAAACAGATATCTGAGATAATTTGTTCCCTCGGCTGTTTTTAAACAAGCTGAATGTATTTATGTCTTCATTTAGCTATTTATGATGTGTATTGGTTGAGTTGACCCCTGTTTGCAAACCAATTGCCCTTAATAAAGACAATAAAGAATATCCAATCCAATCCAATCCAATCCAACATGTGGGCAAAACATCAGAATTGGGTCATTTCATTTGGAGGTGTGAACGCAGACTTAGTCTTGGTCTCTTCAGTCTTGGCCGTGACCCGGATCCATCGCAGCATCGCTGACGTTACGTCATCGCCGTCCACACCGCAGGAGGTTGTGTAACACACCGGAGATACTGCTGAAGGTCAAAACTCACTCTGATCTGATGCGACTAATTAGGATGATACCACACCAGATATGTGGGAAAAAAAACACGTTATGGAGTGTAACATTAATATAATAATGGAATGGATTGAGAAATTACATCAGAAATGCCTGAAACAGATGGCTGGCATCTTAAACTCACCTGGTTGAGTTTAGCTTTCATGTTTAACAGGTCAGAGATGGGGAGGAGGGGGAAAATTTAACTGGGAATTCTAACTTTAAATTACAATACATAATCCAGAATCCAGAATACGTGTAATTAGGTTACATTTACGTATACTAGGAATTTGTTCTGGTGAGGTTTGGTGCGTTTCACTACAGACCATTAGCATAAAAAGGCTTAACAGTCCGAGAAAATGGACAATAAAAATTTATAATAAAATAAAAATTGTCAAATATATACAAATAGCCAAAAAATACAAAACAGAAATAGTCAGATTTATAAAAGAGATCATCTAAAACAGCCTATTTTCACTTCCACCATCATTTTACAAGCTAACCCTCCGAATAAAAAATGCAAGATGAAAGTAGCAGTAGTGCTGAGTTTGGGAGGAGACGCAGTCAGAGTGGGGGCTCTTAAAAGTAAAAAGTAAATCACAAGGAAAGTAAAGCAGCCAACAATACAGTCACGGTAAACATCACATGTTTGGTGTGACATTGCTGCCATTGTATTTTATATATGATGATGCTAGTGTTCATATAATACTCTATATACAGATTCTCTGCTACAGCCACAAGGTTAATATTTGGTGTGAGTTTTGGTGAAGTGTTGCACAAGCAGTGCACTGGATGTTCCCTCCCTTGAGTTAATGATGCTACAAGTGCTACTTGTCCCAGCGCCGTCAGAAACAATCATCGACAGGCCCCACCGCCAGGAAGCCAAAAGCAGGATCGGATTATGCCGACAGGCTAATGTCCAGCGCCGCAGACGGGTCTGGATCGATGGGGAAGCGAAGGAGGGGCTAGGGAGTAGGGAGCGACGCGGACAGTGGGAGTGATGGACGCAGACACGGTAAAAGCAATACCAGCCGTGCAGGGTTGTCCAGAAAATAAGGAAAGATGAAATAAATGCTGCATCCTACATCTTAATTTTTGCATCTCAAGGTGTATTTCTCAAGGCGTCTTGTATGTTTTTAGCTCAGTTCTCTTAAGCCGCGTCACTCGCCGAGAAGCTGAACTCTGGGACCGGATCCAGACTCTCATTTGGAACCCGCGGTTCCCGAGTTCGTACAGTAGATGCACTTGGACTCCCCCAATGCAGAGGCTTTTTGCATGTATTATTTACAGTTGCCTTTCCGACAAGATGGGGATCGATCTTGTGCATTTCGGTGTGACTCATGACCACTTAGGCAGGCATTAGCGGTAAGGAATCCGCAACAGAAAAATACATTTCAAAAAGAAAACACTCGATCAACCAGAGCTTTCAGATAATGTAGATAATGTAAATCATCTTGACTTTTGATTAGAGCAGGATGTGAAAATACTTTGCGACTGAAAGCCAAGACGTGAGTAATGTCATGTGATAAAATATTGCCATACCTTCGTCCACAATCAAACATCGCTACGTAGATTGAAGTTTGACGTCTCATTTATAGATATCGCCCGTTAACGAAGTTACTGTCGCAAAGTGCAAGGAAAAAAATCTGAAAACCCTAAAAGGTTAAAAATATCGTGAGAAGGGAGTGGAAAGAGGGATATCAAAGTTTGCAATAGTT
>OMKR01008835.1:3790-16092 GCA_900302355.1 Cyttopsis rosea
AAATGCGTCTCTATTTGTCTACTTCTTTTTTCCACAGTGTATTAGTTCTCAAAAAACACAGTTTCTGTGAATAAGAGGTGCCCCAAGAGGAAAATGTAGAGAAGATGAGACGGAGCAGGAAAAGGTAACCTGGCTTGACAGCAGCATAACCCCGCAGTGCCAATTGGTCCCCAAAAAGGAACTGGATAGCCAAGCTACCTCTGTCAACCTCACATCAGTTGTTTCATGCAGGGGTCTTGTGTAACAGGATATATTTCTTCCTTTGCAGGAACCTAGAGCATATCGTGTTTTTTTTTATTTTTTTTTTTTTTTTTTTTTTTTTCTATCAGTGCTTTTTCTAACAAACAAACAGCCGAATGCTTTTGGCCTCTCCTGCCTCTATTGTTGCGATGTCACAAAGTTCGAAGCTTTGAGGAAAATGGGCGCTAACAGCTGAGTCTGCCCTCTGTGATTGACATGTCTTTGTATAAGGTATTGTCACCGGAGGGCTACCTGGCTCGGTCACACAAAAGTCTGCGTGTGTGTGGGTAGTTTGGTGTGTGTCTGTGTTTCCTCTTAGTTGCAGGGTTGACAGTTTGAGGTCTAACAGGAAAGGCACAACAGAAAAGGAGAGGTAAAAAGATTGTTGATGTATGATGGCATTTGTTTATTAATGTCATGCGTACCTCTTTCTAAGTCATTTAGGATCATTGAATCTAACTTTACAGCAAGTTGTTTCCTTGTGACAGTGTCCAATACATTTTGTGTGGTTTTTCTTTCTTTATCTTTTTTTAAAATTTATTTGTACTTTTGTTTGTTTGTTTTGTCCTTCTTCCAGGCTGAGGATGTGAACCGGACCCTGACAGGTGGGCGGAAGCCGCTGCACTACGCTGCAGACTGCGGCCAGGCGGAGATGCTTGAATTCCTCCTTTCTAAGGGAGCAGATGTCAATGTAAGCTCCGAAGCAGCCAGCCTGCCGGGGGTGAAGGGGAGTTTCCCCTGCTCCTCACCCTCAACACATACATTTGCATTCATTTCCTGCTGCCCTTGGATGTCATGTAGCACTTGAGTTTATTCTATCTGAATGAAAAATGTTATAAAGAGACAATGACACTTCTGGCTTGAGATTTGTCTGGCCGCTAAAACATATTGATTTCACCAGAGCTTGATATTTTTTGTTTGAACAAGAGCAGCAAGACACAGATGTCTGTTTGGACCATATTTTATCACAACCATCGTTTTTAAAACTGACAATTGACCAAACGGGCCAGACTACACACTCGGCCTAATGGGCCCCCAGAGCCTTAATATACTCTGATGCTGCTGTGTTGTTGGATTTATTACATCCGCTAAAGGGCATTTATCCATTCAACAATATTGACATTTACAGTCAGTTTGAAGCTCTGGTGTAATTTGCAGCTTTTTTACCCTTCCAAATTCACCATTAGTCCAATAATTTCCAGAATTGTAGTGTTTAGATGTGGAAACCTTTGACCTGGCAGACTCCAATGCTAATGCATTTTCCGACACATGTTGGCATTGCTAGTTTAGGCTCATACGCTAACTTTTCTCCTGCATAGGTTTCACGCCGCCTCATCATCAGTCAGATCACAGCACCTTTTTACACAGTCCCCTAACATAGATCAGTCTGAGCTTTCAGACACGGCAAGCAAAAAGCTTAACAATAAATAGCCCGCCCCTCCCTCCGCCAGCCCCCAAAATATTGTTGAGAATAATGCACAGCTCCCATGCCCATCCAGATAAGAGTCCCAAATGCCGCAAGCGTGGAAGATAAATACCAGGAGTGGGCTTTTTCTCTTGGGTAATTCATGGATGCGATAAGAAGTCGGAAGAAGGAGAAATAAAAAGCTCTAGAAGGCTTTTTATTTTTCTAATAAAGAATGATGTCGCTTGCATAGGGTGCATGCTGTGCCCACTGGCTGCACCAAGTGGATCTCACTTTTCTTTGCCCATCTCTCTCATCTATCTATCCTCTCGCCCAACCACATAGGCACCAGACAAGCACGGGATCACTCCACTGCTCTCAGCCATTTACGAGGGTCACCTGTCCTGCGTGAAGATCCTGCTAGCAAAGGTTGGTGCAGCCATTCAACCGGTCGCTTATTCATGCACACACACACACACACACACCCGCTCGCAAAGCACCCCGAAGTTCTTCACCCATCAGCGTGTTGACATATTGGAGGCTCAACGCGAGCCACGACTGCTGATGAGGTAACCCATGTGACAATAGGGGCCCACAAAAGACCCAGTTTGCCTGCGTCCCGTGGAGACAGGACTGGAATTTTCCTAGAGCGAAACACGGTACTGCTGCTGTGTGTTCTGTTGTTGTTGTTGTTGTTGTTGTTGTTTTTTGTGTGTGTTGTGTTCATGTGCTCTCTCACACACTAGCTCAGTCTGTATGCCTGCACCACCCTCCCATGTCAAAACTGTACCGTTCAAACTCTGGAAACTGCTACTGAAGTCATCTGTACAAGCACAAACTTGCATAGGCACAGCTAGTGTACGCTGGAATCAAGCAACAGACTGTCGGCCCCTATTCTCACTCTGTATTAAAACTGGTTTAAACGTCTTCATCAATGTTTCTGCGAGGGTATGCTTGCATCATGCAGAATTGTGTGATGCTGTCTATGTGCACGGCTGTCTGCCCAAGTACTCGTATGCAGTGCTCCAATACATGTTGACCAATAAATGTATAGGGCCGGAAAAGGGATGTTCCCAAAAAGTTTTGAGGAAGGATTATCAAAATATCAAAGACTGCATCTTGAGCAGCTTCGTTGTGCTGTTGTAGAGTTTCTGTTTTCAAGATAATTTACCAGAGATTCTACCTTGTTCTCCCATATTCCTTAGTTCACCTGTGGGAGTGCCGACGCATTTTGATAAGGTGTTACATTTCTAATGTTGATGGCCACACTGAGCCCAGAAACGATAAGGACCTTTTTTCTGTTGTAAAAGTATAGTTTTTGTTCTATGGTTTGTCTCTCATTTAATATTAAGCCCTGCTATTCAAACTGCTATTGTTGACTGCTTGTCCTAGTGTGGTATATAATGGAGTGATCCTTTCATGAAGCCTAACTAATCAGCTACGTCTCAAACAAGGCTCCATGCCAGACAAGCACAGCTGTAAATGGATGCTATGAACATAAACTTAATATAAACATGCATCGCAGTTGAAAGGCGTAATGGCAATAGATCCAGATCAGTGACAAATGAACGATCATCCTCCCCTTGGCTTCAAACAAAATGGCCTAATTAGACGTAGTGAGCTCTGCCCTTTTGGCGGAGCCCAATATGGAGAGCAATGTGTGTCATTCAGACAGCTAATGTGCTATACAGCTAATAAACATCTATAAGCGTGTGTGTGTGCTGTGTCGAGGAGGCCCAGGGTGGTGATATTCGCAGTGAGTAAGCAGCTGTCGTCTTCCCAACCAGGCTAAATGAGGCAGTGTGAACAAGAGCTTCTCTACTCATTTCAACAGAGGCACCCTAGTAGTTCAACAAAACGAACACAGCAGAAAGACTGCAGCTTGACTGCTTTATGGCAATTTTTTAATTCTCTGCCACAAGTCATACGTATCCACCAGCATCCCTCCTGCTAATCTCCATCTAACTGAAATAGGCTGCCATATGAACAACATTTCTCCTCCAGAGATGTAAAGCCCCCTGGGTCGAGATTTAAAAAGCCTTTTGTCCGTGGTATCATAACAGGCAAGACGGGCAAGGCTTGTCAGTGGTCCACGGCTCGTCTGAATGGGGATTACAGTGGAGCGCAGAGATAGGCGTGAGCCCACGTCGCTGCCCCCGTACTGGCTCAACACTCATCTCTACTGAGCACCAACAGGGATTAACGCCCCAACGCAGCCAAAGGTCACAAGTCGCCACGAGACCTGATCTCAGTTCACTTCACCCTTAAAGCCGTGAAAGCTCGCCATATGTCTTAGGATGGATCGTCCCAGAGCTACGCCATCCACAGCACTGCTGCTTTCATAATGTCGGCTGTTCTGAACCAGGCTTCTGCAAGGCCGTCGTGTATTACAGCTGCGTGTTGACAAAGTTGGATTGTAACTGTTTGTGGAAAAAAATAATAATATAGCTTCATGGCAGGCATTTTTTTTGTGGACAAAATGAGTGAGTTCCCTGGAGCTGGCCCCCACTTCAGCATCGCTGTGTTCATCTGTGAATTATGAAAGCCCATTTTAACCCCTGTCGTGACTTTCGTGTCTGGGGCCGACAGTGCTGACTACAACTCACAGAGGCAGACACTGGAGATGGAGGCCAGTTAATTATGAATCAACAATGGCCCTGCCTAACCCCCCCACCCCCGACCTCACACAAGCACACCCACACATATACACACGCAGTATTTCTGCTATTACTATTGCTAGATTTGAACAGTGAAACAAAGTTGGTACCATAACATTCATCCAGGCTATTTGAAATCTTGCCTCTTTGTAATTCTTCCCGCGGAATTTAAATGGCTACCTCTTTGCTTGTGCCTGACCTGAGCCTTTTGTTTATTTGCCGTGTAGATAAAGGCTTGGCTACAGGAAATGAGTGAGACTACACAACTATTTCCTCTCCTCTAAATTTAGCCTTGATTAAACACTTCTATCATAATGGGCTGAAAGAAGCGACTGATGTCTGAAAAGCTGTTTTGAATGGCTCTTGTTTGACTACTTTGTACACCAGCCTATCTTCATGCCTATATCATTTTTTTACCATGGCTATTTTGACCTTTCGGCTCCTGTGGACTCTCCAGCCTGACATGCAGTCAAATGTAACTGCCTCATGAATCCAACAAAAAGAGGGCTTAAATTTTTTGTTGGTTAAACTTTTTAACCAAGGAGTGGCCCAACCTCCCACCTTATCCCCGGGTTTTTGGACTGGCAACTCTGGCCGCTTCAGTGCGGATATCGATTCCTTGTTTATTCAATGGGATATGAAATATAAGCTCTTAGAAGGCTGTGGTGTTTGACCAGTATGGGCAGGTCAAAAGGCTCACTAAAGCATCACATTTATAATCCGCGCAGAGAGGCGCAGGGGCCCTCGTACATCAGGAGTTTTATGCTTTGGGAGTTCATGCCATTCCACTCCCATCGTGGCATAATGAAGACTTAATGAACCCCTGAGCTGGCCAGTGGCCTAAAGTAAGCATGACCCCCAGCTTTGTACGGCTACATTATCTGTATGATGAAGCTGCATAGCTATTTGACTGGGGGGGGATGCCCTGGGAGGCCATTGCTTTTCATTAGGTATCACCTCTCCGCTAGCATCTCTTTGATTGGATAATGTTTGGTTAGTGAGGTCTTCATGAGATATTACCATTGAAGTTAGGCAGGCTCATTATTGTAAGTGGTGTGAGCAGTGTGGTACAGCACTGAATGGCCGGGGAGACGGTGAGCCGCATCCAGGGAGGAAGGGGGAGATTGCACAAACCGGATCTATTATTGTAACCCTGCAGTAAATACCCATGGGGAATGGGAATCTGTGGCAGACTTTCAGGAGGGCCATTCGGGGGAATTTGGTTGTGGTGAGAGGCAGAGAAGACTCATTATTAGATGCTTTACCCTCAAGTACAGTAGCATACACAAGGCCTGTAATTGGTTTTGTCAGGTAGATGCCTGGTCTGTTCCCCAGCGGGGTTAGCGTTGATGGTGCGAGGGGTCAGGTCAAGGTGCGATGTTGTTTTCAGCCGACGAAATGAGGCCTGCAGAGTCAGGTTACCAGGTATGGTTTGGAACAAGGTACTAATGACTTCCCCAGAGCTGAAGAAGGAAGGTGGGGGGGGGAAAGAACCTCTCCCTTTTCTGTCCTCTTTACCTCCAGCAGATGAGTGCACAGTGATCAGCCGCAAGGTACCTTTTTTGTATTGTGATTTAAATATTGGGCACAAATTGGAGGTCTTTTCATTCACAACTTTAAATTTAACATTGAAATTTGTACAGAGGAATTACATTATATTGAGATATTTTGGGAGTGTCAGATGCACACAATTAAGCACAGTATGAAGAGGCGAAAGCCCTCTTCTTCTTTCCTTCCAATTAGAGATGCAGAGTGAACAGGTCAGCCACTCATCCCTGGTAAATCTCTCCAGCTCGCGACGTGCTCTGCTGCTCCCGTGGCATGGCATTTGCACACAAACAGCCGTCCTCCCAACTTCTCTGGCACCAGAACTGGGTCAGCCCACTCTGATTGCCCGCTTTTCCACGCGACAATAGAGCCTCTTTGGAGAGCTCCGTAAGCCCTCCGCAAAGATGCTAAAGTTGGCAGACCAAACAAAAGCATGTCTCTCCAGTACGTGCTCCTCTGCTGCCCATTAAATCTGTTGTAGCTTCGCTTGTGTAACACGTTGCCTCTGTTATTTTCTACCTGCTACCCACCCCCCCCAATCCCAGCATTCCCATCATTCACGGTCTCTCTTGGTTATCCATTGGAGCTCTGGGGAAGCCGCTGCCCTCTCTGCGTCTGCCGCAGCTACCGGCATGCAATTTGCTTTCAGCAGACTCGTGTTGTGCCTTCACTCAGTCCTGTTACTTTTAACAAGTGGCGTTCTGTGATCTAGTGGCATGGTTGTAGTTACTGCTTTGTACAATATAATATTAACAATACAGCCTCAACCTACTTAGTTGTTGATATAAACCTGAAAATAGTTTGAATCCCTTTTCCTCTTTACAATCTCAGGAAGGTGGTGTTTGCATAATGAATCTGTGTATGTTGTTCATTGTAATATGCAATGAAGTGTAGCAACGGCACCTTCGAGGGACAATCTCAGGTCTGACTTATGCAAATGCAAATGGGTTACAAATATTCTCTAGTTCACAAAAGTAATTTTTATATTTTACATTTATCTTTATATTTGGGAAATGGGCCCACTAGCAGATGCGTAAGTTAATGCAAGCACAGGCATATTTGAGATGCAAGTAAGGCTGGGCCGGTCATGAAATCTTTTGCTGCAGATAATAATCGAATCGATCGACATTATAGTCACATATTGTTCACGAAAAGGCAGCATAGGCATAAGTAGAATATAATTAACAACATAGCTTTATTAGTACTTATTTCATTAACAGAGGATTATAACGATACATCCGCATCCACATAAACCCACTTATTTTCTTTCCTTTCTTTTTTTTAACAAATGTGCCAGACCATGTGATTTCCAACCAACAAATATTTATTGTAGACCTGATCTTACATTGAAACGCCCTTTAAAACCCAACAATAATACAGATAATAGGAATAGTATTAATAATATATATCCAGTCCGGGCTGAGAGGACCGGAGCAGCTGGGGAGGAGGCTCGGAACACCCTGTTGGAGCAAAATTGCACCGACACCTGGGATTTAACCCGACTGTTAAACTTAGAGACACCGTAAAATTATTTAAATTAGTCATCCACCCACTCGCAATTATTCAGTTTATTGCTGAGCTGACCCGCACGCGATCGAGTCAACCCGCGCATCACTAGTGACTACATTTCCAGCGGTGCTAAAAACCCGTTCGGATGCACAGCTTGTCGCACACGTGCACATGAAGTGCCGGGCCACCTTTTCCATTAGTGGAAACCCACCGCAACTGTCTGGCCACCAGGCAAGGGGATCATCCGAGGAGTCCGGCCTGGCGGAATCCTGAAGCATACATTGTCCCTGATGCCTCAACAGTGCAACAATTGCATGGTCTCTGAAGCGCGCTGTCTTTGAAGTTATTATAATAATAATAATAATAATGGTCTTCCGGATTGGAGACCTACATCTCAGTGCGCCAGGCGCGCCGTGCACGCCCCCGGCACGCGCTGGCAGCGCTGCAAGACTGAAGAGAGAAGTGCCGATGTGTGTTTCAAAGTATTTGTCGGCTTTGTTTTAGAGGGATCGTGTGGTGTTCAAGCATACATTAAATTATTTATGTATATAAATATATTTAGGAAAGTTAGATTATTTTTTACATTTTAGAAAAGCATTGACAACTGGCGATTATGACATTTTTTTTGCGTGTGTGTCGAATCGCTCGATTATGAAATAACCAGCCCAGCCCGAGATGCAAGCAAAAGCAAATCTCGTTTGCTGCCACAAGACCGACACTTTACCTCTGTGGCTGTGCTTCGCAGGCATTGATTGGATGATGCCACCGAAACAGGCGAGTTCAGGAAGAAAGACTCCATGTTTGTCCTAACAGGTGCCAGTGAGCTGACTCCACATGAACGGCGGGTCAGATCCGGGGACCTCCTCCGAGCGTTCCGGGAAGGCCACCGCCGGCGTACTTAACGGTCCTGTTCCCCTTCTCCGCAGGGAGCTGACAAGGAGCGGAAAGGCCCGGACGGCCTCAGCGCCTTGGAAGCCGCTGAGTCCGAGGCCATCAAGGAGCTGCTCAAGTGAGCCGTCGCAGCGGGGGGGGGGCGTTGCCGAGGCGGACTAACGGACGAACAAACAGACAGATGGACGCAGTGGTCCCAGACTACAGACGGACTCACCCCTTTACCCCAAACCACCTCTGTCTCCGCACTGCTGTTGTCTGTCTGTTTGGGAGGGTCACTGTTTATTTTTTATTTTTATTTTATTTTTTGTTTTTTAGGTTTTATTTGGGGTTTTTCCTTACCCTCTCCCCCCCCTTTTTCTTTTCTTCCATTTTCTAACTTTGTTTGGGATTTTCCTCTCCTCTTTTTGCCTCTTTCGGTTGCCATTTAACAGGTGGACTTGTCGATCACCTCTCCCTTAGGGACCAAAACACTGAGGGGAAAAGGCCCACACCTGGAGCCCGAAACACAGCGCAGATTGAAAACAAGACTCCCGTTAATTAAAAATGCAGAAGCAAAGCTCGGCACTTAAAATTCACAGCTTTTATTTGCAAGCCTCTCTTAAGACTGTGGATAGAAACCAAACTGTAGTAGTTCTATAGCGTGTTCATATTTTATACTACTTTACATATTGAAAGTATCGTACGGCCACTTCCTCTCATCATAAGACGAAATCTTAGCATTGCACTGTGCTACAAAGATTTGCGAGAACGGTTGTAAAGTTTCTTTCTAGTAACCATTCGTGTGTGTGTGTGTGTGTGTGTGTGTGTTTGAATGTGTGCGTGAGTGAGCGTGCAAGTATCATGTGTGTCCACCTGCAAACCCTTGAAATTTCGGTTTGCAGGAAGGAAGAGGGCCATTTTTGTTTTGTTTTTGTTTTTTTATTTCCAATTGGCCCCGAATCGGTTCCATATCAAACGGCATTTCTAACAAATGTGGCTAATGTAAAAGATTCAATATTATTTGGCAAATCACCATGCTGGCTATCTAGAGAAAAAAAAAAAGAGTATTACGATATTAAGTAATCGATTACTGAAAGCTGAAGCAAAGTAAGTTGACATTATGTAATAGGGATTTTTTGGTTTTCAATCATTTAGTCTCCCCTGGTGTGAACAAGTTTAAGGCCTAAAATCTGTTGTCGACGCAGCCTTTTTTTGTGTGTTTTGTATTAGATGCATTGGGCGGGCTCTTACCGGGGGGCACCAGAGGGTCGGGGGCTGTGGCTGGACGGCGAGGAGTGCGGGCGTGCCCCCCCTCTCCTCCCTAGGTTTAGCCAGCGGCCCTGTCCGGTTCGCTGCATGTCAAAAACTGCCTCTGCTATTACGCTCTGAAATGGTCGCTGTCCTCTCTCGGTTGCTTTCAAACGACTACATTGCAATGAAAAAAGAAAGAAAGAAAAAAAAAAAAGATGCTCTTGCTGACTTTGTTGTGACAAAAAGTCTGTAAAAACGAAAATAAAAAAAAAAGTCTATCCTGAAAGGGTGTTTGTATCTTCCATTATTGAGATATTTTCCCCCTTCTGTTGAAAGTGCTTCAAGTTCCTTTTTTTCCGTTACGGTCTTTGTTCTGGTAAAGAATGGAACCCTCCAGCAGCGCAGAGAAGGTATCGTTCAGCTGCACCTTCCTGCAGGCCGCTACGACACTACCTTCTTAGCACCTTTAATAACTTGTATACTGCCGCCTGCACAAGAGTGAAGAGCGTGTCCATCTGGTGATTGTAGTGCGACTGTTTTGTCTCCCAGATGGATAACAAGCAGCTGCCATTGATTCCACGCGATGCCGGCTTGGCATTACGAGGTGAACCAACTTGCCCGGAGTGTCCCGACGAATGAATTTGCCCAGAGAAATATTTTCAGCTTTCGGTGGACAGATGCACTGTAGGCTACGGCTGAAGTTATAAAGAAGAACTTCATTTAGTGGCATCGTAAAGCGCTCGGCTTGCAGTGACTCCACTATCTCCACCGACAAAGGCGCCGGTTATATCTAACTTGTCACAGAGCATATTGGACATTAAATCTTAGTTTTTATTCTTTTCTTTTCAGTAAATCAGTTTTAGCTCGTGCCGAACCGCCGGCCGGTGTCTGTTCCCTCTGTTATTTAAGATGGAGGAAAAGGTCGAGTTGTGCTGGCGCTCGGTCATGAGGGAACAGCGGACATCTCTTGGTACGATTAAACGGCAGGTTTGACCGAACCACTCGCCGCTACCCTCTCCAAAAAGCCTTCACAAGACCTATTGCTATCCGTATGTAAGCAACTCGGCAACATATGGGTTAAAACCGGGAAAAATCAATAACGTGGCGTCTCAATGATCTGCTGCTGAATATTCCAGGACATTGAGTTTGAAACCCTGGGGTGCACTGCCCCTCGTCTCCTTCCCCAACGCAGGGAAAAAGTCGCTCGTCACATTCAACACACAGTGAAAAGCTAGAATGTCAACGTCCCAGTATCTGCAGGTTCCTTCATTGAGGATGAACCACAGCACATGACTTCATGACCCCATCTGCTTTTCTAGCCCTGTACTAGCCGTACTCCGCGGTGAAGTCGCCTTCCTACCCGTCTACACTACAAAGTTTTAGGGTCGGCGTCATCGGAAGAAGTTTACGAATTGATCTCACAATTTCACCGATGATGTTCAAATCAAATCCAAATCCGTCTGACCGCCCCCCCTCCGCCATCCTTAATTTAAAAAATCATTTAACTCCCCCCGAGCCTGAGCGCAGCCATAGATCCTGACGTGTCGATAACTTCTCTGCCAATTTAGCTCCTCTCTTTGTATTATTCATCCCAAGATGCTGGTGTTTTTTTTTTTTTTATATACTTACGATGCCAACTACGCCTGTTTCCGAATCCCGTTGTTTAAAGGTAACCGGTGAGGTCAACTTCCTCCATTGGTCAAATGCGTACAACTTGCAGTGTGTTTGCAACCATGTTGGTGGGTGCGGTTAGTCGGTATGATCGTTACCATGGCAACCACCGCGATATTTGAAACCGCGCCACTTCTCGGTTATAGCTTCCCCCAGGTGTACTATCCAGTACATCCGCACGCAGAATGAGTTATCTCAGTGGGCTAAGTGCGACCCATCCAATAGTTAACATTGTGCTTAACACGTGTTAATATTGTTTATTTCCAACTCTTTTTGCGGTTTTGAAAGTGCTATATAGACTAAATATACAGTACATAATGTGTATTAGTAGTATTGTTGCCATGGTGCGAATGGTACGAATATATTTACCCGTTTTGGCAGATGGGCAACGGCGACATCAAGAACCTTCAAGGAACACACAGTCCGGATGGTGACACACACACACACACACACACAGTGATGAGGCCACTCGCAGTGTTGGTAGATTGTCATGTTTTTCTGAGAACAAAGACAAATCAATTATTGCACAGCGGCAAAACACTGAGATAAAGTGGCCAAGTATTTATCTCGCTCTCTCTCTCTCTCTCCCCCTCTTTCAACACACACACTTACTCTCTCGCTCACATAATTCCGACCCGCTCATTTAAATCGTTTTCCAGTTGAACAAGTGAGGAAAACGGAGGCCTGCTCTTGATTGACAGTGGCATTCTGGGAATATAAAGCGCCTCATTTCTCTCTTTGTCTTTGCCGAGCCGGAGAATACCACTGATGTCCGCCGCCGAGAACCTGTGATTTAGTTTGGTGATAAAAAAACAAACAAAAAAACGCGAGTTGGATAATCACTCCTGCGTTTGTCTGCAATTTGCCGCGTGTGTGCGCGGCGTTTCATGGCGTTTCTACCGGCGATGAAAGGACTTCCGGGCGTTGGTCCTCCTCCGTCTGCTCCTGCTCACGGAAGCCCGTCGCGCTCGTCCGCGTAGGGCGCAGGTGCGCGAAGGTGGCGCGGCGCCCGATTCCTTCGGCCGGATTCTGACCGAAACAAAGTCGGTGGCACGTTGACCCCGGGTGACCGCGTTACAGCCCGCGTGGCCTAGTTGGACCGGGATGTTCTGAAGCAGCGGTCCCCAACCCGGGGTGCCCGGGGGGGG
>OMKR01008835.1:16968-29645 GCA_900302355.1 Cyttopsis rosea
TCTTTCTGACTCTTTCTCTCTCTTTCTCTCTGTCTCTTTCTCTCTCTCTCCCTCTCTCTTTGTCTCTCTCTCCCTCTCTCTCTCTCTCTCTGTCTCTCTCTCTCTCTCTCTCTCTCTCTCTCTCTCTCTCTCTCTCTCTCTCTCTCTCTCTTTGTCTCTCTCTCTCTCTCTCTCTCTCTTTGTCTCTCTCTCTCTCTCTCTCTCTCTCTCTCTCTCTCTCTCTCTCTCTCTCTCTGTCTCTCTCTCTCTCTCTCTCTCTCTCTCTCTCTCTCTCTCTCTCTCTCTCTCTCTCTCTCTCTCTCTCTCTCTCTCTCTCTCTCTCTCTCTCTCTCTCTCTCTCTCTCTCTCTCTCTCTCTCTCTCTCTCTCTCGCTCTCTCTTTCTCAGTCCCACACACACACACAACCCTCTTTGCATTGTCTCCCCCTCTCTCTGCGATCCGTTATTGACTCCCTGTCACCTGCATTAGTTGAGCTTATGACTGATTTTCAACTAATCTATAACTTATTTCCCTAGTCGTACTCCATTAATTGTGTGACCTGCAGCGAAGCCGACCGTGAAATCAGCCATTAAATCAAACTAGCCTTGTGTACCGAAAATCTCATGGCCAATGTCTAAATCGTAAAAAGAAATTGAATGTGAACTGTTTTTCCGAAGGATTTGGGTTTTTTTCCCCCCAGAGGTTCAATTGGAAATGTTTGCCCGGACTCGTTTCACAAGCTTGTGACCTTTAAATGAGAGAGCTCAGCATCACTTACATACTGTAGGTTTGTTCTTTTGTTCGAAGAAAGGAGTATGGTTAGAGAACTTGGCCATGGACAGGTGGAGTGAAATGTCCTCGGTTCATTTTGGTTGTTCATTCATTATTATTCTGCCTTTGGATCGTTGAACTCCAGATTAGCTTCCGGCATAACTTGATGTTGCACTGCCATACTTCAATTCCACGGTCAACGACATTTATCGACCAATAAATCGTTTTTTTTAAGACCAAAATCGTTAAAGTTGGTACTTCGCAAAAAGTAATGTATAGTATATCCAATTTGGCAAGCCGGCTGAAATAAAAACAATCTTCGGTTCGAGCGGTTGTTACGTTGACTTCCACCCTTTGACGCTAGCCTATTGTTGGTGAGAATCTGCTTCATTTCGCGCCGCTTGCCAGGCTGTTGCTAATACTTGCCGTTCTACCGCTAACCACACAGCCATTTTCCCTTTTGAGAAAAGCCGAAGGGGAAAGCGGGAAGCGGAACTCACCGGAGGGGGCCCGCTAGTGGCGCGCCCCGAGACGTCTCTGAGCTCCCCCCGCGACGAGTCCCCCGAGTCCGTTAAATTACGGCTGGGTTTTCCTGTTCATCGTTACATTTACTTTTACGAGCTTTTATTGCCCTTTTCCCTTCACACAGCTTTGTCAGTGACTAGGTTATTGAGGCTGCGAAGACCAAAAGAATATTACCCGTCCTCAAATCAGTCTTGAAAATGATACACCGCCCCTCTTAAATACGACTGACAGGACATTTAAAGTTACAGATGTAGGTTTTATTGGACGTTTCATCTTCTTTTTATGGATCAGTTGCTTTAAGACAAAGTTGAAATCCGTAATGCCGCTGGTCAACAGCCCTATTGGCGGCTGACAGAACTATGTAGTAACAACAACGACAAAGTTCATGTCTTATTGACCGAGTATTGACTTCATGCTCAGGGATCACACTGTGGGAAACTTAATGACGTAGCCTACACGCCGTTGTTTGCCCTCCCCTCACTCCTGTGAGCTTGGGATGAATGGTGTTCCACAGAAAGAACAGCGCGAGAATGCATTGCGTCTGATGTCAATTTACATCCCTGTGCCTGGTGTTCTGCATATAGACTCGCGGGTTTGTTCATTTCACAGTTTGGTTTCGGGAGAGTCATGAGAGTGAGACGCGCTTCTCGTTCATGGGAGTCAGTGGCTTGGAGGGGGCGTGATGCAATTCTCCCTGCTCGGTTTGCAACTAGCAAACATCGTCCTGTTGTTCCAGAGCCGGTGGGAATGGCAGGGACGTTGCCTCGCATAATGAGACCGGCGCTCGGAGTGGTAGACGGCCGCTCGGTGAAGGGCTTCGTGTGAAACGCTGCTTAGTGGAGTCGGGCGGGACACCTTCAAATGAACCGGTCGTCCCGCGGGTGGCTGGCATTACCCGTGGCAAATTTAATTAAGACTCCGGTCCAGCGGGCGGGGAGCGCTTCCGTGGGCTGGCAGGTATGAGGAAGAGGAGAGGAAGGAGGGGATTGGAGATTAAAAATCTGTCAAGTACACAAGACGATGCGGGCCTCTTACTTTCCATCGCTGTCACCTCTCCCGACATCGCTGTGCTGCAACTCCAGCCACAGGCACAGGAGACCTTCAGCCCAGACCCGGCTGAAGAGTTACATCATTACTCCCAAAGTCTTCATCGTTCGCCCTGAGAGGTCCGTAAGGCAAAAAGTCCAAAAGTCAAGAACTTTTCTAAGCTATGTGCGCAAGCTGCTCCTACCGGTGCTATTAATTTATTACCACCTCTTTGTTTGTACTCGGAGCCAATGTCGGTGCCCCGGCCTGACGCCTTCGACAGAACAGTCATTTGCTGAGGAATCGATGCAGCTGGAACACTATTAGGATCCTTTTAATTGGAAATAAAAGCAGATTCATTATTTCTGTTATGACGGCTGAGCTGTTTCAACCCGGGCTGCGGCGAGACTGCCAGCCTCGGAACGTGCCGCGGTGCACCGGGGACCCCTGGGTAATTTGTCTGAAGGCATTGTTCCTTCGTTGCCACTCGGATGTTCCGTCCGAGCGACTCTGGGGAAAAATTCCCCTTTTTACTTCACCCTTTAATTCACCTTTCGCCGTCTTTTAACTTCTCTGACAGCCAGAGTTCAACAGCAATTTAATCAACAAACGTCCTATTTGGACCGTATTTATTTTAGAAACGGATGAGTGCAATGAAACGGTCCATAACAACAGAGGTTTTTTGAGCGACTCGCAAAACAGGGCTACAGATCCTGCTCTGAGGCACTCGCTTTCTCTACACCACATGGACACAGATGTGCTGTACATTGTGCCACACCTTTCCCCTTGTCAGCATGACTGTCCTAATGTGTTAACAAATCCCCAAGGAGCATCACGCAATTCACAATCTGTCCCCAGTTGGACCAACATACTTTTCAGGTGGCCACCACACTGATGAGCTTTGGGAGCATTTGCACTCCCCCTTCTCCCGAGGCCCAGGTTCCCCCTAAATCGATTCAAAGCTCCGGCACAGCCTGAGCGATGCGGGAAATTGAATGTGAACTAGGGACTGAATTGCCACACCAGGGGGAATAGGTTTTGTTCCATAATCTGATTTTGTGGTCATCAAGAAGTTTTATCCATCATTCATCCAACATTTGAAAATAAGGATTTAATTTAAAATCCTAATGCAACGGTAGAAAAAATGAGCATGGTCTGTACACCTTCATTTTCTTTTCCAAGTCCAATGGCACATTTGTCTTCTTAATGGCAATAATCGTAAATGTTGCCGACCACCTTCTGTTCAATTGGAACCCTTTTACGAGGGCCACGCCAGCTTTCTGTCTCAATCCCTAAATAAATGAGTGCTCCGATTGAACGCAAGTGACCTCTACCGCCCCGTCCTGTGAATCCTTGAAGGTTTTCTTTGCTTTTGTTTTGTTTTTCCCTTTACCGTTGATTCATTATTTTTTCTCAAGCCGCTGTTTGTCTGTCTGTGACAGTGATAGAGGGAGAAGAGCGACCGGGAAACAGGTAGCGCTCGCGGCTACGGCTGAGTCCATTAGAAACGGCACTGATGTCTCTAGTCTGCGCAGACACAAGCCTTTCTGACTGATGATGACGCGCGCCGCACATGCATGGATTGCCATCATCTTGATCCCGACAGCGAGCTGCATCAAGGTCCGACTCTCTCTGCGTAAGGAGAGAATATTGTGGGAACGAGGGACATGATTGCCACAAACTGTCTTTCCACTGGATGTTATCCACCCAGTCGCCTTCAATGTGTTAAATCAATAGACGCATGCAAGCGCTGGCTTCTCTTTTAATGGAGTTTCTAATGTTTACCGACTTCACATTCTGAAAAGACATGAAGCCGTTGCAGTCTTTCTTATTTTATGCCTTAATGGGGAGAGAAAGCCAGACAGGGAAAGTATTCTTAAACACAACCAACCGAGATGACAGACGGATCTTCCGCGAGTCTAATAATCGAGGACTAGCGCAGCCTCTGCAGTGGGAGCGCTGCCTCATTAAAAGCCGGAGCAGTAAGCATATTAATGTCCTTCAGAGGCTCCAAATCCAAACACGCCTTTATGCCATTGTTCAGTAGTAGACCCTGATAAAAGCATCACCCTGCAGACACATGAAAGACCTCGTCTGGATCCAGATGCAGTTGATACGGTTAAGAGTTAAGAGCAAGAGCCAGATGTGCTAATTATATGGAGGCGGTTGGCATACGCTTGATACGGTTGACAGGAGTCAGGGGTCAATCTGAAATAAGTGGCTTGAGCAATCTGTATGTCTGCACATATCCTTAAAGAGCAGAGCGGCGGGTTCCAGTTAATAAAGCATGCCATTTTCCTAGGCTTAGGGAAAGGACTGGGGAGAGGTCTAGTGAAAGGCCTAGGCCTATACTGGAGTTTGTTGTGTATGCCACAATATAGAGATCATCATTTGTTTGGTATGAATTAGAAATCCATTGTTTTCACAAGGGCACTCTGACTCCTCTTTTCGACATATCAGGCGTCAGACATTCGGACCCAGACATCCCTTGGCTGAAACCTCGAGCACCCTTCCTCATCTTGACTCAATATTCTGTCTTTCAGCGATGTGGAAGGATGCCGGCAAGCTCTAAAGAAGATGTCCCGGAACCACCGCTCCTGTCCTGAACTTTTGGGCTCACCTACAGTATTAAGACGTACTCTTCGGGCCTGAGAATAGTTTGGCGATTAGGCAACTTTCAAACTCCGGTTCAGCTACTGTACTTCTTACTGACAGCTCAAGTACGATTGTGTGGTTTCAGCCTCATATTAGGAAGAGTCATTGATATATAGGCCCTGGGAGACTTCTGCTTAGGAGCCACTGGCCAGATCGCAGCCAATTACAGGGCTTCTGCAAATTGTTTCTGAACATCCGTGGCATCCCTCCGCTCTGTCAGGTCTGGTGCTAGCTGGTGGTTAATGCCTGCAGACAGCCCCGCCGTTTGTTAAACCCATCAGCGCGAGCTTCCCACGGAGACTGCTTATGCTTGTTTGCATCTGTCCTCTTTTTTTCTTCTTCACGGGTGGAATTAGAATCACAACGCATGTATCACGGAGACCGTCGTGCGCTTCCGGATGACGGCCTGAAATTACAATGTCAAGCCCGGCTGATGCGTACGGGCTTGGGATGTTCAGAAATTAAAAGGCGGAGGAAGCAAAGTATTTACTCGCTCCAGTGGTCTTTGTGCGAAGTGACAGCGTTGCAAATAGCGGCACGCCTTAATTCTCCCCTTTGTTCTTCTCTCCCGTGAGTTGAGCCGGTCCTCCTGGCTTTGAGGGTAATTTAATTGTAATCTTTTCGAGAAGAATAGATTATGTGCACTCTATTAACCTTTTCAGTGCCGCGGCCCTTAAGAGTGTGTACTTTTCCAATATCAATGCCGATTCCGGGCACTTTACCTCGGTCTTCGCCAGCATTGTGTTGGGCGCATTGTTAGTCTCGCGGCGTAATGGATGTTTCGGTAGCAGAATGGCAGATCTATCAAAGTCACTTGAAAGCGAGTGCAGCTGGATGTACGCTCGTTTCGTTGTCAGGGACGGATGGAGCAAAATAAAACATTGGGGTTTGAGACGAAGCTGTGAAGTGTTTTGTCAGGACGGCCAAGTCCAAGTCCGTGGCTTCAGTAGGGATGTGAAAACGTGTCGATTAATCGACCGACTGTCGACGGGTGAACTCAAAACATTCAAATTATCAAGCAAACTCTACTGTTTTCCACTCCTTTCCACTGCTCCGGGAGAGTGGGAGACGCTCCGGGAGCAGTGGCTGTGCTTGTGCACCGCGGTTTCCTTTTCTCCGGCGGGCCTATCCTAGAGATTTGTTTTGTGCCCGCGATGTCAACCGCCTCCTGTGCTGTCCCGTATATCCCGGAATCTTAACCGCCGACCTCCGCTGCCCGATTCGCATTCCGCAGTGCGTCCAAACCAAACCAAAAATAAGAAAGTGTTTTTATTGTACAATTCATATTAACGATCGCATCCCTACTTCAAAGTGCATCTGCTGCACACAGGACTGGGATGGCCATGACGCCGATTGGCCAAATACGCTACCTTTGCTGGACTGCAGCAGTTTGCTCTGTTGTATAAAACAGAAACTTTCCAACTTTTGGCCATTCATCAGTCATTGCTGTTTCTACGTGTTTGCGTCTATCGTTTGTTTGTTGCTTTCGTTTTTTTGGGATAACCACTCAACGTTGTTCTCAGCTAAGCGGCTGCCCCCGTGGCCCACAACGCTGCTAATCTCTTGTAATGGTGATTCATCACAGGTGTGGGCACGGGCATTGGAGATTTGCTTTTAATTATCCCAATCCTTCTTTGGCATTTTCTCTTAGAATATTCTGCACCGGTCCAAAACGTATAGTCGCGTTGCAGCGCTTAGGTTAGCTATTTGCGAAAGGGTGTTGTATTCCCCCAACGACGACGATGACAACAACAACGATAAGAAATACCTGTCCGATTAATTTGCTCTCCCACCGGACGGCAGCCGACCCGCGGCGTCGGACCGCTCTCGGGCATCTCTCAGGTCCGGGGACGACCGTCGATCTGAGGATGTTAAAGACACTTCCGAGGGCTTAAACTGGCGGGCGACGATTTTAGGACGCATCATTTCCTGCAGACATTTGCAGATGCTCCCCCCGCATGAGTTAATTGGGGAACAAATTTGGCGTTGCTTGCCGTTGTCACTCCTAATAACCCGCGCTGCACTGCAGCCGACCTTTTCATTGAAAAGACACTGGAATAGGACATCCTCCTTTGCCGTCACCTCCCTCTCTGCCTTTTATTTACGTTTACGACGTCAACAGAATGGACCGGGCGATATTTTCCCTCCTGTTGCGTCACCAAAGGTTATTTATTTAAAAAATAACTTCACATTAGATGATCCACGTGGTCCAACAACCATCTGGCTATTTCCTTGACATGTGGCTGGTAAAACTCAATGGTGGGGTCTCTTGCTCTTCACACTAGTGGAGAGTCAAGAAGCACTTTGTTACGGTACCTTAAGTACATTATTTCAATTATCTGTAAGTGGCCTATATTCAGTTTGGACTTTCACATTTTAGTCCACTACATTTCAAAGCAAATATCTATACTTTGTACGGTACTATATTTCGAACACAGTCGGGTTACCAGAATTTAAAAAGAGAATTTTTAATTATAATCATGATTTGCGTGAAAAGGAACGTACGTCATGACATATTATACAGTAGGTATGTCTTGTATCAGGGCACTGGATATGACAAGTACTTTTACTTTCAATTCTTTAAGTACATTTAAGAGTACTTACTCTTAACGTACATTTAAGAGCAAGTGCTTATATAAATGTGGTACTTTCACTTGAGTAATTGTGTATCAGGTCATTCGTACTTTTACTTAACTGAAAGGTCTGAGTACTTCTTCCACCGCTCTGTATTCATCTGGTATCACGGTTCTCTCAGTATTGCCCAAAGGTATCCGCAGGATGTTTGCACGATATCGCGACCCCTATTTTTAATTCCTACACGGGGGGGCGTCGTGTAATGACGAATGGAAGTGATAAAGATCTTAACGCCGCCGTCCGTCACGCAGGCGTTTTATAGTCACGAGAGGGCAAAGTAGAAAGCGTCAGGGCCTCTGCAAACCGCCAGTATATTATCTGGAATTACTGTCTCCTTTCGGAAACGAGCGTATTTCCGAGGAGTTATCACGCGGGCGGTAATGGCGGTGAGTCCGATGCGCGATCGGCTTTCTCTTCCCCGAGTCTTGTGACGTTGATGAGATGTGTCTCACGCTACCCCACCCACAGGGCTCTCGTCCCTGTCACATCCATCACCGCAGCCCGGGCCATTTAGCTCCGCTATCTGCTCTTTAGGCCCCGGCGCAAACAAATCGCGCCGGAATTTCCAGACGGATGAGGACGGAGGGACGTCAAAGAGAGGCAGATGATGATGATGATGGGGACAGCGCTTGACTTTCAATTTGAGACGTGGGTGGCGGAGAGATAAATTTCACTCTTTCGCTACCCAAGCCCGCTTTCCTCGCCGCGGAGGCCCGGAGAGCCCCGCGGACCGGATGGCGGTCTCTATCGCTCAGTCATTATCGAGATAAAGAGGGAAGTAAGGGGGAAAAGGAAGACGGGCAGAGGAGAGGAGAAGTCTGAGCAACAAAAATTCAAAAAATTTACTAAATCCGAAAAGTTAAATCTACAGAGACGGACAAGGAAAGTGTGGTTCGGCGATACACGCGGCTTTCTGGAAAATCATTAGCGATTTGATATTCTTATCTCAGAACAGTTGCCGTCTTTCTTCTGGCCTCCCGCCTGCCTGTCTCTCAGGAATTACCTTTTGGAAATGCTAATTTATTTTCATTTCTCTGCCAAAACAGTCATTATTTCTACCACTCATTGTCCATTTATTATCCTAAAGTGGGTTTTTCTCCCTCCCTCCGACTCCCTTTTTGAGAGGCGGCAAAGAATATAAATGCAGCGTCACAGCTCTGTGTCCAGATAAGATCATTAATGAATCATAGTGGGCACGGCGTAGGTACGTGACCCGCTTTGACATTTTTTTAAATATCTCACACACATCTGGGAAACATTGATCAAAAATGTTTGTTTGGAGCCAAAGGTGGACGAGAAGTCGTCTCGGAGCTTTTGTCAATATTGCGCACTTAAAAGTTTAATGAAAGAAGGCGCAGGCAGCCGTGGTAAAGGCAATGATGCGGTGGGAGCTCGGGGGCGGTGACCTCGGCGGGGTTTGTTTGAAGGGACTTTTGAGGCTCGGCGCAAACTCGGAGCTAAGGTTCCTTGTAATGTTAATCATCTAATCATCCTATGTTAATCATCGTTTGAACAATCGGCGCAGAAACGAGGATGTTGGCAGAGCTCGTCACCATAAGGCGTTTCATGCCGCCGCTGCCGATGGGGAAAATACCGAGATGGAGACCAGATGAGGATGAGGAGTGTATCATTCCATCATTGACCATTTTGTCAACCGAGGCAATTTCTACTGCCGGTGTCGTAGAAACGTTTGGTTTCTCTAGTCTTCACTTCGCTACCTTCTGCTCTAGTGGCAGCCATCGAGGCCATCGAACAAAAGGCCATCGAGGGCCTTTTGTTGACTGCCCTCTGCGGGTAATGGCTTCCTGAGAGCCCTCAGCTGATTGGCCAGCCGAACCCATTGGTTCTAAACAGGGCATTTGCTTCGTCAGCAATGTTCTCTCCCTTCCGTTCTGAATAGGCAATTGAGTTTCCAAAATTAGTCCAAGGCACATAATCAGTGGTCAGCTGTGATCAAACACCCCTCAAGTATCGATTTGGAAAAGTGGAAAGGAGTCGAGTCATGCTCCAACCAAGCACACTTCTCATGGCTTATTTACGACGCCATTTTCACGACTTGTGTATGCGTAGGCTAAATAACCCCAAATAATTGCGTCTACACCCGGCTCAACAAAGCACCCGTAGCGGTGAAATTAACGCTGTTAAAAGGCGTCATTGTTTTTGCACAAGGTTCATGCTGCGCCCTCGGTTTGATACGCCGCCCATATCGTCTGTGAGGCCTCACTGACTTCTCACATTCAGAGACATTTTTAGCATTCAAACCACTCAGCCCTTAGGCATTTGTTCTCCCATAATTGCACTAATATCCTGTTGTCTCAAGAACACAAACAGCCTAATCAAAGTAGGATAACTTTGTTTCTTGTCAAACCACAAAGCAGCACTCAAAGTGATAAATAATAACTACGCTTTCAGGGCTAATTATTGGCCCACTGAGTTGGATGTTTCAGTTTATGGTATTTTTTTAGACTAAAATACCGCTCCAAGCGTCGCAGCCGATGGCCTTTATCGTGATTTGGCTTCTTCATTACACACGTTTTAGTCCCGGTTGAAACCTAAATGGTGCATGGGCTACACTACAGAGCATCTGGTGAAACTTTACCGTGTATATACGGCATGGCCGCGTACCTATCCCACAGGTAGAGCAGAGGGTTATGCAGCCGAGTCATTCATCAAGAATAATCCCCGTTGGCCTGCCGGTGGAGAACCTGGACGAACGCCGCCACAAACTCTGAAATAGATCGGTCTCGGCACTCTCAGAATTGCACCGGAGCTGACATTTATTGATTTAATGAGATGGAGGGTTGGTTGGTTCGGGAAAAGGTTGGAGCTACGTTGTTGCCAGACTGTAACTCCAGTCGCTTTGTTTGCCTAACAAGCTGCCGGGGCCGGCCGTTTGATGATTTTTCTTCATTAAAAAAAACAAGAAAAAAAAAAATAATAATAAATTATATTTTTGGATTTATTTTGAACGCGCAGAGGGCAACCGCATATTACCATAACAAAATATCAGAGACAGGATTATTTAGACTTGACACACAGTGCTGGTGACAGTCATTTCCCTGTGGCCATTCTCTGGAAGTGAATGCGGATGCGTGTGTGCGCGAGTGTGTGCGTGTGTGTGTTTAAATGTGTTTATACTGTATGTGTGTGTGTTTGCGTCTGTGCCCGTGTCGCTGGGCGTCTGTGTGTTTCAGCCTCGATGTGAACAGTCAGCTCCGCGCCAAAGGGGAGGCTACCTGTCAGCGCGTAACTGGGTCATCCGACTTTACAGCTACAGACCTGGACCGGGACCGGGACCAGAACCAGAGGTGAACAAAACCCCACGACATCTGTGGTTAAAGGGACCGCTGTCCGACGTCCTTAAAAGTTAGATCTCCTCGCAACTCCACACAGAGCGGTCATCAACACGTCTTACTGGAGAAAAAAAAGAAAAGAGCAACCTCTCTTCTCACCAGTAACTAATTGGCAGGAAGGTCCTGCCTGTAACCTCATTAGGTCGCTGCAGTGAGAATCCTCCCCGGTCCCGCCCGCTGAGATCCAGGAACCTATTAAGAGTTAATCCGGACTCTAATCCCAATCAAACCCCCCCGCTACCCTTCCTGTGGTCTTGTCAGCTTTGTGTAGTACGGGGTAGGGTGGTGGCGGCGGCGGCGGCGGCGGCGGCGTGTTCTACTGTACGAATCCCTCCCTTAAAAACCGCGTCTTTGTTGAGGCACGGAGCAATCCCCGCCGTGCGCTCCCCCCACCTCTGCCCTTGACTGTCAGTAGTTGCGGGGCCTTTAATTGCACGGGGGCTACGGCACCTACTCGGGCAATTATGCTGTCAAACGCAAAAAAAAAAAAAAAAAAAAAGGGGAGCAAATAATGTGAAGCTTTCAGGAGTCGGTCCCCTCTCTGCGAGACTGTTTCATCGTGATCCACGGAGGTGACTTTGTCGTAAGACGAGCGGTGTAGGGGGGGCAATTGAGCATGGAAAGAACATTGTTTCCGTGTTCGCTTTCTAAATAAAGAAAGGAAAGTAAGAGCCACCTAATAGTCCCCAGCATAATTGAGGCGCAACCTGCCTGGATTGTTTAGCGAAGGAATGGTTCCTAATTATACGTTTTGGATTAGTCAACAGGTTTCCAAGAGGCAACATTCCCACTTTTACTTGTGGGTTTTCAACTCTTTACTGAGCTTCTGAGGGTTTTTTGTTTTTTTTCTTTAAGTTTTCTTTTCGGGGACGGGGGTTCACACAAGGGTTGCGAGGAGACCATTGTCTAGACTTCTCCAGCTGGATCTTGGCAGAAGAAATGGAATTCTACAGGTTTTGGAAGATGGACAGGATTGTGTTTGCGAAGCGATTTAGAAGCAGAATCAATCAAGACCAAAGAACCCCCTCAGCAGCACCATGAGATATTTGCTTGTACACCTCATCAAATTGCTCTCAGCCTTAAAAAAAGAAAAAAAAAGAAAAGCTTAAACATCACGCTACCGACAGCTCTCCTTTGGTGCTCAATGATTTTACAGCCCGGGCTGTTGGCTCGCATCTCCACAGAGTTTTTCTGGGAATTTTTTCTGGGGGTTTCATCATCCGTCCTTCAGGTACGTATTTCACATTCTCAGATGGGTTTCGCGATCGTTATTATTGAATCATGTCGAAAAACTGAAGGAGAAAAGGGTTCAAAATTGTGCTTTTTAACAAAATGGTGGTTTTTAAAGGTCGGCGGCCGCTAGCGGGGAGTTTGCAGATTGTAACCAACTGAATTCCCCTCCGTGTCCGTGGTGGTGCAACATGGCGGCGTCCGTGGAGGAGAAGCTACGGTGGCCGCCAAACTCGTGAAAAACGCGAAAGTCCCTCTCTAGAGCCGGCGTTTGGTTTGTCCGTTCTGGGCTACTGTAGAAACATGGCGGTGCAACATGGCGGCCTCCGTGGAAGGGGCTCCAGCCCCCATGGAGATATAAACGGCTCATTCTAAGGCAAACGAAACCACAACGATTCTTATTTTCATGGGATTATACGCTAATTAATACATACTTATGAATATTATATTCCATTTCTGCCAAGTCCGTTCCGCTAGACGCCACTAAATTCTACAAACTGCAAG
>OMKR01008851.1:3182-23017 GCA_900302355.1 Cyttopsis rosea
CGCCGCCGACGACGACGACGACGACCAGCCCCGCCGTACGGAGCTGGGGCGAGCTGTGACTTACCAGGCCGCTTTGCTTCCGACGCGCAGCATGGTGCTAGTGCCACCGGCGGCGAGTACACGCGGTCTTCTTGGGAAAGAGCGCCGTGGGCATGGTTTGTAGCACCGCTGCTCGAGGTAAACACGTATTCCCACCGCTCATCAGCTCGCTAGCGCGTTAGCTAGCAAGGGCACCCGATTGACAGTTCCACTTCCGGTACAGCGCGGGCGGTGCGACCTTCATATCGGTCCCGATAAACACAACCACCGGGTATATGGTTCCTACCTAAAGGTGAAAGGGGTTCTTGCGCATACGGTCAACGGGGCGCGATCCTGTCGTTTTGGGATATTTTTCACGTTGAAATTTGTCCGCTTTTTTGTTTTGTGGGCTGAATTATAGAAATAATGTGAGAGGAAAAGTGACTTTCATTTGTTTGGTTGGTGGTAAGGCATCCAAACATGCTCTGGAATATGTGTAAACAAATCACAGGTATAGAGAATGGGAAGTTTGACGGTTGCTATGGGTTGTTAGGGACGCCGGTCGCCATTTTGCGAGGATCACTCTCCATTCGATCGCGTAGAGAAATCGCTAAAATATACAAAATGCACAAAAAACGGAGAGAGCAAGGGAGGGAAAGAAGGGCCGAGGTTTCGCGCAAGACGGTCGCGAGGTTTTCCGCGGCGGTTTTTCTCCAAACGCGACTTCCCAGACGTCTTTTAACTCAAAAACTCGCCGAGCCGGCGGCATTCACAGTCAAGGCGAGCGATCCTCCCAATATGGCCACCTTTTTCCACCGCTAACACCACGTCGAACATCAACGAGAGTCTCGGCCGCGTTCACGCCTGCACTTAGAGCCGTCCACTTGCGATCGGATCGCCCAAGAAGGGGACGTTAACCTGCGGAGGGAGTCAGGGGAACCCTAAACCAGCCTGGGATCCATCCGCAGCTTGCCGTTTCCACAGCTAAGGTCAGTAAGGTCAGGAATTCTGTTACCAATTCACTAAAATAGATTTTAAGTAAACACTGCAATCACCAAATCTGTGTTAATAATGTATTGCTTGTGTAGTGGAAACCATCTCGTCTGTTACTAAATGCAATGTGTGTGTGACAACTTCTGCATTTGAGTATGCGTGTGTACGTGCGTACATGCGTGCACACCCATTCACCACATTCTTCTTTCTCTCCTTTTGCCCCTATGTGGTTATCGCTTACAACTTAAATGCCTAAATATGCTTAAATGTTTGATTCGCGTGGATCGTTTTGCCTTCATTTGTGTATTGTGACACACATATCACTTCGGAGGGAGGGCATCCTGGAGAGTGGATCTCGCTGTGGGGCTGTCGTGGATCCCGTCGTGGATCCCGGAGTGGAGTGGCGGACAAAGCTTGAAGCTAAAATGATATAAACTACTAATGGCAGCTATTCTAGTGCTGGTATCACAGAAATACAATGAAAAAACTAAAAAGCATAATCTTCTAAATGATGTGAAAACTTGCAAAAGGCGCGTTACAGAGTCCACTCCACTCCAGGATCCACTCCGTGCATCCACACCAAACCCCCCCAACGTGTCACAATACACAAATACAAATAGATCCACACGTGAATCAACTATTTAAATGCGTGTTTAGGTGTTCAAACGTTGTGTTGTGATAAAAACCTATGAAAATATATTTAATCACATGTAAATGATGTTACTGTATATGTAGAATAGTTTACACAACACAAGCAATTTCAGAAAAATATTTGTTTCCGTTCTGCATTTAAAAATCTTAACAGATTTGAGGATTGTAGTATTCGTTCATCTTTTTCCATTTATATTTATTTTACTAGAATGTATATATTTGTGAATTGTGACAGAATTCCTTCCAGATTCTCGGCAGAGTAGCAAGTGACTGAATCATCCTCTACACTTCTGGAATTGAAAGTTTTCAAATCCAAAATGGTGTAAATTGAAACATGCGGCGCAGACGTTAATTTGAGCACATTTATTAAAAAGGGAGGAAAAAAAATCAAAAATAAAACAGAAATACAATCTTCAGAAAAAATGTTTTAGATACAAAGTACAAAAACTTGCCAGCAATTTACATCTCTGATTAGAAAAAGAACATACCGCTTTGGGTACACGATATTAGAGATGCAAATTTGGCAAAAATGACAAAGCTTACATACCAGACTATTGACTAACACTTTTTTATATTTTTTTAAATTTCATAAACCAACAATATTTTTCTTTTACCCCCATTCAATTTAGGTATCAATTCTTATTTGTTCCCATGAATAAAAAATACATACATTTCCCTGAGGAAACAACGCCATTGGATGTACCACATATATTGTGGCTTACCCATTCTAAATGCTTTAAAATGGTTTGTTTCTAATTTCTGAAGATGAATTAACTGATGCCAACTAATCTGTATTGTACCTGTAAAAGAGCATAGAGGTTTCATCAGATAATCTGTCACTGTAATATAGCCATGGTTCTATTTCAGAATAAAAAGCGAAATTAAAGCAGATGAGTCGTAGCATTTACAATTTTCAAGTCGGGAAGCGGTTTGCGAGAAATGCTTAAGGTGCACCTTTGTGACAGACAGTTGAGACTAAAAGTTTTCCCCTTACTTGCAGAAATCCCTTGGAGAGCAGACTAGCAGATATCCACAGTAACATACATTCTTCAGCTAGTGACTTTTTACATGGAAGAAAAAGAAAGCTTAATATAACGGGTTAAATACCAACCGTTTGCTTGATTGATCAGAAAAAAAAAACTCATCATTACTGGTAATCTGAATGTGTTGGATGCGTTGTTGTCAGATTTCACCGTATTACATCAAGTATTGTTCCCTTTTTAGCTTTGAGATTCTCAATCTATACCAAATGTATCAGAAATATGCCAAGGACCAATTGGTAACCTGCTTAAAGGAAGACTCTATTTTCTAACCCAAGCCTTTTTTGATTATGGAGAGTCAACCTGAGTGATTGGCATCAGAATCTCTTAAATTGGTCCAGTATTGAGAGAACAGCCTCAGCCGTAGTACAATGGGGCAATCACGTTTCCAAAGAACGTGGTCGCGATTTCCCCACTGTGTGGCAGTCTGCTTGGACAAGGGGGCTGCTCGAGTTGACTCCCAATGATCGAAAAATAAGGCTTTGGTTAACAAAAATCTGATTTTCCTTTAAAAACAGCGACAATCGGTGGACTTGCTCTAAACTCCTACGTTTAGGTCGTGACAGTGCAGAACATCAAAACAACATCTCAATCCAAGTCCCCGATCGTAATGCAACATATAACACTTATAATTTGAAATGCCCAGGATTTATTCCAAAAACCTGAAGATACAAGCTTATTGCAACTCTGCGACAAAAGTGACGGTACACAAATATACCCGGACAGTAAAAATCTAAAGTTGACAGACAAGTGTTTCACAAAAAGTACCAAAGCTGCAAAAAAAAAAAAAAAAAAAAAAAAAAAAAAAAAAAAAAACAATAAACCAAAAACACACATAAGCCCTTTGATATAATGACTTTGATATTTTTTTCTGATTTTTTCTTTAACATTTAATACACATAAGCTACTATACAGCTCAAATATACAGATAAAAGCCAACTTCTAATTATTATTAACATAGGTCCAGTACTGTCAAGTCTGATCATCTGTATTTGGGGAATTTGAGAGAAGTGGACATTGACTGAGATCAGAACATTTTTTTGTGACCACGTGAGTACTGTAGCGGCTAAATGTCATTAAATCTTTGGAAAAATACAAATTTTGAATCACTAACATAAATATTGCATCATTTCATTTTAAAACATTCATTTTTAACTTAATATAGCAAAGGGAACAAATAAAATTAACAATAACAACAGCAATATTGTCATGTCAGACACTTTAATCCACTAGGAAAACATGGATCTTATCAGTTTTTGCATCTTATCTAAGCATTTCCATAGACAATGGCTTTGATTTTGAAATTGAGGTTGTGTCTCATTACAGATACCTAGAAATATTTAGGTATTCCTTATAAAGCAACTGTAATAAAGGACCATACCAGTGTCAAATAGAGTTTTAGCCCGTTTACTAGTGAGCGCACACATTTTACATTAGCCCTGACCATTTTCCTGATGATGGCACACATTTTTAGATTTCTTTTTTTTTTTTACATTGCCTTATTTTCCATGTTATTCCATTTGAAAAGACAGCACAAACACAAACTATGGCAAAATTAAGTACTACAAAAAATAAGTCAGCACGGCCAGGATATTTGTCCAAATCCCGCAAACAGACATTAAATATATTATATTAATCATTTTTAATAAATATTACAAATCATCAGGAAAATAGCTAGGGGCGAGGTAAAATGTGGCTAAAACTCTACTTGACAGCTATATGGTCATTTAAGTCTGATTTAAAAAATAAAAAATAAAATAAAATGAAAAAATAACAATTCCTTGTATCTCCCAAAAGGCAACTTTTTAGAGAGTGGAAAAAACATGTTACAATTGTAAGATTAAAGAAAACACCAAAATGTTTCCTTTTGAATACATTTCATTGACACAGGGGTGATGAGAAGTTGATGTGGATTCATATGATCTTAAACTGTTGGTAAATATAAAATTGCTTGAGCCAGCAGTGATGTTGTGTTCGGTTGAGACTGACAGAAAATGTCCATTTACCACAATAATAGTATAATAACACTAACCTTATAGTGTTGTATGTCCAACAGAGCAACACCTCCAGTATAACTACTCTCCATGTAGCAGACCAAAATGTATAATATACAATTTCTGTGAAAATATGAACCAGGTGCATTTGTGCAGAAAATGACATAGCAGAAAACATGAAATATAGCCCTTGATCCTCTCTCAACTAGTGTAGGGATGTGTAAAAGTACACATTTCATAAAAGGTAAGTGAACTGTACTGCGTGTGTCAGTGGGTTTCTCTCATGTGCTGCATGCCCAGAGTGACTTGCCTGGCCTTACGATCACACTTCAATTCACTCTTCCATAGGAAGCAAGGCGATGCGGAAAGCATTACAGATATACATTTCTATATTCTGTAGAAACAAAAGACAAGACAATTGTATGCAGAGGAAAACTGGCCCTCTGGAGCCTTTGGATGGTTTTGTACATGCACAAGAAGAACTGTCCATGATCCCCAGCTAGATGCATGCTGTCCGTTATGCATTTTTCTCTTTTCAAAATACAGGAAGTTCTTTGTTTTTTTTTGTTGTTTTTTTTAAATGTCAGTGGATACTACAGTTAACTGGGGCTTTATAGTTGTGTTTTATCCATTACCAGACCAAGACATGGTTGTACAGAGCTGGCTGCATGCAGGTCCATGATCTTGGTCTCTTGTGCTAATCTAAGAAGCCCACAGTGCATGGCTCACATGGGTGTACAGTACAAACAGAAAGCTAAGGGTTCAGGGCAACACCCAGCCCAACTGGCAAAAAGCATTTCTGTATAGAAATTTGATAGTTTTTCGTTAGTGTGCATAATCTGCCTGCATTAAAAAGCCTTTGGGTGAAGACTCTGAATACTCAGAATGATAATTAAAATAAAATCAATATACTGTAAACAACGGAAATCAAACCACAGGTTCCAGCCTGTGGATTTAATGCTGTAGGTGAGGGTCAAGCGTGTGTGTTAATCACTGTGGTGAGGGCAAAGGGGCAACATTAACCTACAGTTTGAGGAAGAACATCTGCGAGGGCAACACTGGAAATGCGAAGGTTTAGGAGGTGTAGCAGACATCGGATGGCCAATTTTTCACTCCAACCATTTTCCCTTCTCGGTGCTTCCCTGCGGATCAGCCACATCCAATAATTGAAACAAAAAGGATCTTCTCTCTTTTGCGCTCTGCCTATCAAACAGTTCAACAATGTCTCTGGCAAAAAGCAGGTCTTGCTTTGATGATGATGGGGGCGTGGGGGTGCTAGGAGCAGAGAATCATCTGGTAGGTGGAGCCCTTTTCAGAGCAGGGTTTGGCTTCAGTGGTGGTGGTGGGCTTGGGGGGCCAGTCGGGGTCAACGCTGAGCTCCTGGGCTAAATGCATGTAGCGGGCCTTGGGGGTTACATTGCGTCGGCAGCAGAGCAGTGAAACCCACTTGGTCCACCACTGGTTAATGCCCTCCTGGACGCAGTGCCGTCAAACAGACAGGCGCACAGGGAAATGGAGGGAGAAAGGTAGCGTGAATCGGTGTTACTTGAGAAATTATAGAATTCAGATTTCATTGCTTTATGCAAAATTCCAACTCAACAAAAGCAATTTGTGGTAGAGCAAGCAATTTCTTTCACACAAGACAAAAAATGTTAATTCATAACAGCAGACTATAAGACGTTGAAGTGACTGGAGAACTCAACGAACAAGTGTTTTCTCAAATAAATCAACAGAACAAAAACAGGCATATGGAGTTATAACCATTCAAACAAACAAAGGTACTGTAGAGCTTAGCATCCTGAAAATGATGGTAATTCTACCCGTTGTTTGCTCCAACTAGGTAACCCTCGTGTAGAGATGGCTTCAGGCATCCTGGTCGCCACATGCATGATGGCCAGTAAACTAGTTTGCTAACTGACTTGATACACCTCCCGACGATTCCTCGATACTACATTGAATTTATCTATTCCGATAGTCGCAAAGATCTTACACACTAACATTCGGTCCTAATTTTAAGGTGCCGTCTGGGCAGGGCATGTTCATGACCTGATTTTATGAATGAGTGTAGAAAGAAAAACATCCGAGCCAAGTAGTACAGTTTAAATGTTGGGAGTTGTATATTTTCACACAAGGGCTCAAGCTATTCTGAGAAGTTAATTTCATGTAATGCGTCCCTATTATGTTTAGTGGCGACAACGAACCTGGATTTCCTTAAACTACCGGCCGGAGAAAGTCGATCAGCCTAAACCGGAGTAAAATCCAGTCTGTTTCTTGTCTTGTAGTCTAAACACTGTTTGATACAGTAGCAAAACAGATCAGTTGGAAGGTGTAAAGAGCTTCTTATGCGTGTGACCGTAAATGTTGTGAGGTGTACTCTGGACTTAACACAGACAAACAGAGGGGACAGATGAGTCTACTTTCTGCCTGACACATGCACGGTGCTCATAGGAGATTGGAATAGAAAGAGGTATTAGGTGGTAGTCGAAAAATAGGAAGGTTAGGGCAGGGGGGGTGGTAGGGGTGAGACACCAGACAAAGAGGGAAGGTGAGGAGACAGAACTAGGGAAGGAGAGGGTGGCAAATTTTTCCCAACCTGTGCGTTCAGGGTGGCAGGGGCGGTGCCATAGCTCCCCTGCTTGTCTCGGCTGAACACAAGCTTCGACAAGGCGACGTCAAGGAGGAGGGTCTACGGAGTAGCGCATTTGGCAGGGGAAACAATTACAGAGAGGCCATTTTGATTTGGTATAGTTTCCATGGTGCTGGTTTTGTTAGTACAAAAGAATGATCGCTCTCTTGCTCGCTTGAAATTCTGCTAAATGTGTGCATTACTTTCCCTTTAAGGTGCACATTAGTTGTTGGAAAAAGTGGGTAGAAAGAGTTACAAAAGACTATGTTTAACAAATAAAATAACATTGAATCTAAGCAATACAATACATGCATTGTTAATAATTAGGTTTTCGTCTCTGTTCAAGCTGAAGCGGCTGGTAGCCGATTGTATGTAAAGCAATCTTTTCTCAAAATGTCTCAAGCTTTCAAAATGGTCAAGTGAGGCAAGGAAATAAGGAAAAATTACTGTTCTACTGCATATCTTAAGCCAGCGATCTATACGGGAGAAAATAAATCATTGAATAAAACATCTAAGAAGAGATACCTACTACACAAACATAAGAGTCTGCTTAAAGAAAAACCCTTCAAAACATCTTCCCACTCTACCCCCCACTTCTCCACCAGCTATATCTATATATATATCCATTTATTTATTATTTTATTGAATGCACTGCACATGAGAACAGAGTTATGCGACTTCTCAGTGTGAGAATGATCCTTTCATCTGCCATGATGAGACACAGATGAGCACATTGCATGAGGAAATAAAAACAGCATGGGGGGAAAAAAGAAAGACCATCGTCTTGTGCTATTTTGTGTATCTGTGCATCTTACCTCCACGAAGATGGCAACAGCTGCATTGACTAGGATAATGAGGAAGAGCTTAAGCCTCCACTCGAAAGGGACACAAACAATCTGGACGGAAAAGGAAACAGATCGCCAAAGACCCCCATCAATGTGGAGTCATCCTTCGTTCACCCACTCATTATATAATTAATTTTTGTCCAGTGTCGCCATTTTAGGACATTGAAAAACCGAAGTTGAAACAAGTTAAAGGACCACTGAATTTTTTAATAATATAATTTATTATTGAAAAATCCTATTAAAAAAGACACAAAAATATCTCTGGTTTAATCTGTAGACACAGCTACACCTAGGAGGACAATATTTTAGAAAAAACTGGGCTGCTCTTCAAACAAGCATGGTGGAATAATGGAGGAACGACCACCACACGGCGGGCCTGATGTCGTCTTACCTGGAAGAACTCGTCAAGGGCCTTGACAGGGTGGAACATTATAAAAAGTAGGAAAAAGTATAGGCTCAGAGCGGACACCACAAAAGGCCCTGTATAGAGATATAGAGAGAGAGCACACACATCAAAGACAAAGATTATTTTGCAAACACTTACAAAGTGCAAAGAATGTTTCTTTACTTGTTCATAATCCAGAAACAAAGAGTTTCTCAACACATATTCATAAAAACATATATACAGGGTTCATTCTGGCATTACAAAATGAAATTCAAGGACTTTCGAGTACTAAAATGTCATTTTCAAGGACTTCAAGCAAAACAAATAATACATTTTAAATTGATCTTTAGTAATTAAAATAAAATATAATCTTAATGTCATTGTCTCATCTACTATTATAAGTGTCTATTTCCAACCATGTTGGATTAAATTTACATTTCCTTGGCGTAATTTATGGTAAAAGCGATTCTGGAAACTTTTTATTACATTACGATTTGAATAACACAGCCAGGGAGAATGTCACACGTTTTCAATGATTGCGTATTTTTCAAGGACTTTTCAAGCACTTCAGCATAAAATGGGCTATTTTCAAGGCATTCCAGTACTTAAATTTCTGAGGATGAAATTCAAGCACCTCAAGGACCTGGTAAGAACCCTGTATATAACATCTACAAAATCTAACTTTTCTGAACTTGATAAGACTGCTCTAGCTGTTCCAATACCTTCTTGGTCATAATACCCACATTACCCATGATTGGAAAATATCAAATTATCGATATCAAGGTAAAATTATTTCTAAAGGAGCAAAGTGTCTCACAGTTCTTGTAGCTGGGTTGTCTGAACGGCTTGCCCTTGGAGAAGATGATGGCCACGATGACGTACTGAAAGCAGGACACGTAGAAGACGCTGGTGTTTTGGTAATTTTGGATGTTGTGTTCGTCGTCCTCTGTGGAGTTCAGGTCAGCCAAGGTTTCGGGAATTGAAACGTTACAGGCGCTGGTCCAGAGGAGATCAAAAAAAAAGTCAGACACTGCACAGACGAGATTAAAAATTAGGTGTGTTTTTGTTTTTAAGAGTGGATGAAAAGTACATTTTTGTTGTATGATGTATGTTGTTCTGGTAGTGGTCGCAAAACAAATGTCCATGAAAATGGACAATAAAGTACAATCTTATCGTATCTTGTTTCCTAAAACAAACAAGTCCAAACAAACTCCCTTACTTGGAGTGTGGCGTCCATTCCTCGAACCAGGGCTGCTCCTTGGCCCAGAGAAAGGTGATGGTCTGGAAGCCCAGGCAGATGAGGATCTGGGTAATCACGGAGAACAGCAAAGGCCCCGAGATCAGACCTGAGGGCGGGTAGCGTGGCACCAGCTCCTTCCAGGCCGGGTTCAGACTCACTGGGCGAGAAGAGTGCACAGGAAGAAAAGGGGGAAAGTTGGTGATGAAGGTAGATAATTCAGAGGATCAGACATGAAGAAGGGAGAAGATACATACAAGACATAAAAGCACAGAGATTTTTGTTGAGTTAGCCATTTCATTTGCTCCAATTTGTACTTACTCGTGAAGACGAGGAGGAGGATGATGGCAATGTCGATGAAGAGGAACTGGAAGTCGCCAAGGTTACTGAGGATCTGGCAGCAGCAACAGAGGACAAGAGGTGGAGGTTCAATCAGAAAGATCATGATTTGAATGTTAAATTTCACAGCGATGAGGGAAAAAAAAGCGATTGCTTTGCTTACAGAATAAAGTAGAGTAACGCTGATGTACTGGATCATGCTGTAGAGGGCCATGAACTTGAACACACAGAAGGAGGTGATGAGGGCAGCTCTGCCCTCCCTGCAGAGAAGGACATCCAAGACCGTGTCATCAATCAGGCAACCACACCCCAAAAGTCAAAATATAACAAGACTACTACTACTAGACTGGGGGCTTGAAAAATAGGACATGTTCATGAATAGAATAAATAAAAATTCTTATTTAATCATGTGGAAGCAGGAAAATGTATCAATACTGAATACTAACAGAATCATTAAGGGTTCTAACCAATACTTCTGAATGTGACATGATCTGTTTAAATTTGGGTGATGTAATAAAATAAGATTAGACTTTTATGATTAATCTTGGATTTCCTAGCAGTGCCAACCAAGACCTGTAGTAACAGACTTGGGATTTGAGCAGACGACCCACCTGATGAGGTTGGGCACACAGGAGATGTTTGGCGTTCTGGAGGTGAAGGGAGACGCCACCGAGGCCTCCAGCTCTGACAGGGAGATGCCGCTGTGAGCCCTCTTCAGAGCCTGGTGGGTTCGGGTTCAATTATGTGAGTAGACACTTACGCTTTAACATTATAAAATAAAATTACAACAAAATCACAAAATAAGTGATGTTGTACATACCCCGCAGTCGTTTGCTCCATCACCACACATCCCTACAAAGTAGCTGAATGGAGATGAAGAAAAGCAATGACCCCATTACGAAATAATAATACTTCTTACTTACTCAACCATCTCCAAGCCCTTATATTTGTGAGAGCTTGCAATATTGCAAAATTCAAAGCTGTTTTCCATTATTACAAGGGGGCTAAATCGAACGTGAACTCTGTATCACAACTTCAGACAACTGCACAGATCCATTAATACTCACTCTACACCCTGAAGTGCTTCAATGAGCTGCGTCTTCTGGTCTGGCGCCATTCTGGCAAACACAGTCCCGTGAAGCACAAGCTGAACACAAAACAAATACCAATTTCAAAACATTAAATTGTGAGAACCGTATTTTAAGTGTGGTGATGACTATTTTGAGTACAGTAGGTGATGCTTCAAGTCTGTACACAGGATTCCACATTTTTAACAGAAGGAGAAAATGACCCTTTTGAAGTCTATGCAATGAACAAACTATGCAATACAAACTTTGCTTCAATGAGAATGGAGATTATAAACATTATAAGGGATATATTTAATTTGTTCCACTGGATGTGGTACCTTTTGCAGCATGTCAGGGAAGTGCTCGGTGATGACAGCAAACGACTTGCCGCTCATGGCAAAGTGAAACTGGTCCTGAGACTTTGGCTCGTCCAGGTGACACACGTCCCCCAAACTGATAACCACTTCCTGCAAGCAGCAAAGACAAAATGCAAAAGCAATGACTTTGAAAGAGAAAAGATAAGCCTAATAAATTGTGATCATATATCAGGGCATCTGCAAGTTTATGTTAAAAGTATAAATAATAATGTTAAAAGTTTATGTTAAATTAAGTGAATTAATAGAAAACTTGCCTTGAGAAAAAAACAAATAGATAAAACTGTTTGCAAATGTTGGCGTTGCTTTGATCGTAACTGTAACACACAGATGTCTCCTTTCGTTACTGTTTTGGTTAGTTCTTCATAATGAAGCCCCGGTCTAATTTGGATTGGTCAACAGAAAGGTCTTAGACCAAGCAAGGCCGAAGTGCATACAAAGACATAAAATGCACGAAGAGGGCAAATTCTTAGCTCAGAAGTTCAGACTTCAGCAAAATAAAATCCTTGAGACCTATAGACAAATATACTTAGTCCTATTGCACTAAGTTTGTTTTTTATGAACATGTTTAGCTGCCTAATATATATTGACCGGTAGAGGGCGCTCAGTACAAATGTGCCTGTATGAGTGAATAATTACATGGCAATTGTGAAAGTTTTATTTGTTGTTGCCGTCGTCTCTGCAGCCGTCTCACCTCCAGGCGCGGGGTCTTGCTCGGCTTGTCGGCATATCTCCAGGTGATCCGGGCCGCCTGTCCGTCCCGGGGCAGCAAGGCGTCGGCGATGATGATCCTGTCCTCGGGAGGGATCATCCCACAGTCCCTGGCCACCGATATGGCCGTCAGCATGTTGTCTCCTGGATACGCAGTCCCATTAGAAAACGGTTCAGAATGAGAGAAGTGCAGATTGGATTTTAAAACACTAATCAGCATATTTACTGCAGCCAGTTTCCTAAATGATATATCTGCGTGTGGCTGTGGAAAATAGCTTGTCAACTACAATCCAGAATTTTAGAAATTAGCATTTTGTATGAAATTATCAGGAACTAAGGCCAAGTATTGGGCAGGATGTGATTTGATTTCGGGCCAGAATACGATTCTATACGGATATATTGACATTTGATACATAATTAAATAATTGCTACCAACTTTTCCAGTATCCCATCTGAAGTGCATGACAAAAATACAACAGAAACAAATTCAGTCTAATAGAGAAATTAAATATTGAAATGCCTCGAGAGATCAACATTGCTTTAATGAAGTTGCTTGGTTGCTGAACTATAACTGAAGTACAATATAGTACATTGTGTTTGAATAAATATAATGTTTTTTCAAAATATTCAAAGAACAAAGTAAAATAAATTCATTTGTGACTCTGGTGACACCTAGAGTAACTAGAATGAGAGACTGACCGCCGGACAGATGAAAGGAGTAAAACCTTTTTTTCTTTTATAGATTTAGATAAAAAAGTGAGGCAACAGGAGATAAAGAGATTGTCCGCTGGACTTTGGAGCTTTGTGCCACTAAAGCTGTACGGCCCCTATAAGTTTAATAGTTCCGAATGATTCCAGAAATAGCAGAGTAAATACGGGAGCAAGAAAGCCTATGCAGCACCACAACAAAAACCCACTATATAAGAGGAATGAACTAAAAATAAAGAGAGAGAAAAAAACACTCCTTAGAGAACAGCCAGGGCAGCATATTTCCCCGATACATATCATATAATGTGGAACAGGGCAGATCCAGCATTGCATTCCCTGATTTCCAGGTTAAAGAATTATTATTATTATTATTATTTTTAAACAAAAAAACATGTTGGAGATGACACAATTGTGATGATTCCTTGATGAAATAGCGATGTATAATTTGTATTGCTAAACTGTATATTACTTGGGATGGGGCCAGCAAAAATTATTTTTCATTCATACACATAAAAAAATGTATGTGGGGTGAGATATGAGTATATGGATGTATCTGAGCTAATGTTTACATATGACAATTTTTTAATGTCAATTTCAATCAGTGGCGTGTGTCTTTGAGTGTGTCGATGCGTGGACTTACCCGTGACCATGACGGTGCGGATGTTGGCGTGACGAAGATCCTTCAGCACCCCGGGGGTCTCTGCCTTCAGCTTGTTCTGCATGATTATCAGACCCAAAAATTCCATGTTGGCCTCAATATGGTCCCTGGGGAAAAGACATGGCAGAAACCACTCACTTTCACACACAATATGCTCAACACTCCCCGTTCCGACTAAAATACGTGATGAGTAAGAATAAATTCCTTAGCCGGACAGTAAAAGGACACAAACGGAAAGGACTGGAAGGCTCCCATGCGAGGCCTGTGGTTCCACAATAAACAACAACTAAAACTACCATGAAAAGCAGCTTGAGGCAGAAGAGTCCAGGCCTCATGTAGAGCCACTAAAAAGTTCAATAAAATAGCTAAATATTTGGAAGAAAATATGTGTGCATTATATAGTCCCTCCAGGATTTTGCATTTTTTTGTGATTGTTGTGAACTAAAGTGCATGAATTTGTAGAGAACTGTGATGCAATTAGCACATTTATGTGTTTTTTCAGTAATATTGTGGGAAAAGCCAAAGAAATATAAAAATCGAATTTTAACTCATTTAAAGCTATTTTTAACTACCAATGAAGAAAGTCATACGTAATCACTTCCTATGATAATACACATTCCGCATATCAAGTATTGCAGAGATTCATTGAATCTGCATGAATTATTACCAATTCCCTAGAATAAAGCATGCGAGTGCTACCTGTTGACATTCTGCACTTTGTGCCAGGTGAGCTTGGACTCCAGGCGGCGGTGAGCCAGGGCGATGACACGGAAGCCCTTTTTGGTGTAGTCCTCCAAGACCTCCGCAAAGTCCTCTGGCACTGGAGAGCGAGAGGGTTAGTGTGCACGAGACTGATTAGAGACTACTCCGTGGAAGCGCTGGAGGTCGTCATAAATTAAGCTTTAAAGCATGAAGACTGTTGGCAGATGAAGAAAACGTAAAACTGTATTTAGCGAAATTCAAGGAAATGACGATTGATGTAGATAAACAGATCAAAATAGGCAATAAAAATAATAAAGTAAGAGAATAAAATAGAAAGAAATGAATTGGCCAATATACAATACACCCAAAAATTAACATTACGCAATACAAATAAACCTTAAAGCAACCAATAAGCAAATACAAATAATCCTAAAATAAACAATACAATTTGGGCAATATACAATAAACCAAAGAAATTACAATAAAAATAATAAAAAAATAAACAATAAAAATAAACATCAAACAATAAGCAAGAAAACATTTTCAAAAGCCATGCTCAGTTTGATTTAATGTGGTAAACTCGAGCCATCTATGTCACTGAAATATCTAATTTGGGAACCTTACCCGTCTCCTTCTTGCTCAAACTAGCCACCACCTCTGGCGCCCCCTTCAGATAGGCGTCCATGCGCTTCTCCCCTAGCCGCCGTGCAACCACACTCATCCTCTGGAGGGCCGCCGAGAAGGGAAACTGCCGCACGATACCAATCTCAAAGGCCGACTGGGGACGTAGAGAAGAGAGGACACAAGATAAATGATGACGGAACCATTTTTAACTTAAAAATAAAGACTTCCACCAAATGATGAAAATAAATCATTGACTATTTGTAAACTAAAGAACTCTGTGGGCAGAGGCCAGATATAAAATGTGAAAGGCTGGATAGTTTATATTTTGTAAATATGATGTATACATTTTTTCAGGTTCTATTATTTTGTTATCCAATATCAACATATGACGTTTAAAATAAACAAAAAATATATATAGATTTTTAAACTTACCATGAATATTTTCTGGTACCTAAATCAAACTGCTTCTGTGTTTGAAGTTTGCATTTGACAAATCAATGTTTGGACTAGCAGATATTAAAGGAAAACTCCAGTAATTTTTACTTTTCTCTATATTGAATCTTTTAAATTGATCCAGGATAGAGAGAATAGCTTCAGCCGAGATTCTGAAGCAGATCAGCTGGGTTGACTCACAATGATCAAAAAATAAGGTTTATGTTTTAAAAAAATACCAGCATTTTCCTGTAATTAATAGTATTACTGGGTAATCTGGGTAATTACTGGGTGCAATGTAACGCACCAAACCTCACCAGAACAAATTCCTAGTCTATGTAAATGTAGCCGACAAATGAAACCGATTCAGATTCTGATAATAGTCAGGCTAAATTAGAAGATTCTACATCCTGAAGGAGTTATCCGAGCAGTCCACACAAGCGTTGTGGAGAGCGGCTCCGTCACAGGGAGTCGTTCCAGACAAACCAGGAGGAATGCGAGGAACGTAGCTGCCGAGAGGAAGTGGGTTACTTACAGACAGTTCCTAAAGGGACAGAGAGAACAGCATGTGATGAGAGAGCGAAACTAGACGCCGTCACAACAAATAAACCACTTAGCCTTGTTGCTATGGGTGATCATGAAGGAGCCTACCATGTCCTGCTCTGGGTAGGCAAAGACGGGCTCTGGGGGCAGCAGCTGCTTGGGGGGGCGGACCACAGTGGGCATGATGCGCTCATGGAGAGCCGTCTCCTCCTCGGTGGCCTCCTCCAGGGTCTGCAGGGACAGATGAAATCAAAGTGAGGACTCAGGGATCCGGAGATGCATGGAACACAGGGTGGCACAGGGAGCACGGTCGGACTGGGCAACATGGGAGAATTTACTATCCTAAATAATCAGAGAGTCATAATATCAACATAAATCACATCTGCTTTATGATGCTGATGAAAACTCAATTCAACTCATTCACTTTGAATTGGATAGCACTGTTAACTGACCGACACTATAAATATTTAATGAAAACATACAAATACTTGACACCTCGTATCAGGAGAACTATGAGGTCATAGCATCACGTCATTAATTTAGATTTGTATATATTTAGATTTGTATATATTGTATATTGTTGCATTAGGTCCAATTTTTCATTGACACAGAAGTTGGCCTGGCTGAGACGTTTACGAGGCACTTCAACACCAAACTGGTGATTGTTTTACTGTCGTTGATGCTGGGTCTTAAGGTCAGGGCCCTTCCAGTCTAAACCAGTTAAACCACTCACCCAGCCTGCAGCCTCGAACATCTTGAGGTCCAGAGGGTCTCCGGACAACTGGCCTTCGATTTTGGTGAGGGAGTGGCAGGTAGCCATGCAGGCCACAAACTGGGACTTGACCAGACTCTCCATATACGGACTTTCCTCTGACTGGTGGAAACTGGAGAGAAGGCAGGAAGAGAGAGTTATTGGGGAGGAATGTTGATTTAGAAGGATGAGTTGAGTTAGTACCTTAGTTCCATCATGTGGAGAATAAATATTGCATAGCAATGATTGACAATGTAATCAAAAGGTAATTTGGAATACTGATTATTTAACTAGAACCAGTGTTCAACAAACCGCATCATTCTGGTTGATTTAGTTGATGATTTAGTTATTGATGTCAGAAAATCTACAGAATAAATAGAATTGAGATAACAAATGATAATAATTATTACCAACAATACAGTTTTGTTCCATCCAATGACTGTCTTCTTTTTTGTTTACTGGCAGTACAATGGTATAAATCTTTTAACCATTCTTCAGTATTTGTTTGATGTTCCAACATGGAACATGTACATGTTCATACTGTAGATTCCCATTTGACACGTTCCATTCCATATGCAGGATTATTACCTCCCACTCTCAGCTCTCTGTACCCCCCACAGATCCAGTCCATCTTCTGTCAGAGTTCCAGTCTAGACAAACAAATATAATGACATAAAAACAGTCATTTCCTCCTCCTGCCTCGATTGCCATTCACCTAAACTTGTTGAAATTACAATTAATACCATACAGTCTACACCTCTGCCTTGCCAAACATTTCTTCAATTTCTTCTTCTTTCAACTACATATTGGGTGTCGTAAATGTTTCATGTTTTGGTGTTCGTATGCAAAATTAACCATCATCATCAAAAGTGTTGGAGTTTAAAAATCACTGGCACCACCCACACTGACCTTGTCAAAGCAGACAAGGTTGAGCTGCCCGCAGATATTGATCCTCTGCGGGCTGATGCAGAAGATGCCGATCCGTTTGAGGCGGCGCTGGGCGTACACAATGCCTGCTGTCATGGCGGCGGGCAGTGCCGGCGGTACGGTAATTGTGATAATATCCAGGGATTCGATGATTATATCCTTGACCGGCACCTAGTGATAGCAGAACAGGTCGCTAGTCGCACAGTATGCCATATGAGCCATTCGGCACACAATTTCAAAGACAATCGTTTCAAGTTTAACTTTGAATGACCAACTATGATGAGTTTAGACAATATTCTTGTGACCACATAATGATTGAAACAGATAGTTAACTTTTAGAAGGTTCAAGATGACCTTGAATGCATACTGACATGGCATTCAAAAGAATTGCGAAACGCCAATTGTTCCACAGCGGAGGCACGCCCATTGCTGTTGTGTTTTCTATATCTGGCTTAAGCAGAATGGTATGTGTAACTTTCCTCAAAACCAGATCAGACCAGATCCCATAATGGGATTGAAAAGACTGTAGCAGCAGAAACTCCCAGGGACATGTTTCACTTCCCTTTTTGATCTAAAAACAAATCCCCCGCACAAAGCTGCCACGCCAACGGATCCAGTTAATGAAGTGATAATCCTCCAGAGGCCTCCAGAAAAGGTTACAGTCTGCTTTCAATACTGCCCATGAAGATCTAAAGATAAAGTGACCACATTTCCTCAATAATTATCATAAAAGTCGATGGTTATTATTCCAATGAATAATAACACTCTTAATTAATTAAATAATTGCACTCTTAACTCAGAGTGTTTAAGGTACAGTGCATCCGGAAAGTATTCATATCGCTTCACATTTTCCACATTTTGTTATGTTATAGCCTTATTCCAAAATGGATTAAATTCATTTTTTCCCCTCAAACTTCTACATACCCCATAATGACAAAGTGAAAAAAGGTTTTTTTTTTGAAAAGTTTGCAAATTTATTAAAAATAAAACACTGAAATATCACATGTACATAAGTATTCACATCCTTTGCTATGATACTCAAAATTGAGCTCAGGAGCATCCTGTTTCCACTAATCATCCTTGAGCTGTTTCTACAACTTGATTGGAGTCCACCTGTGGTAAATTCAATTGATTGGACATGATTTGGAAAGGCACACACCTGTCTATATAAGGTCCCACAGTTGACAGTGCATGTCAGAGCACAAACCAAGCCATGAAGTCAAAGGAATTGTCTGTAGACCTCCGAGACAGGATTGTATCGAGGCACAGATCTGGGGAAGGGTACAGAAAAATTTCTGCAGCATTGAAGGTCCCAACGAGCACAGTGGTCTCCATCATTCGTAAATGGAAGAAGTTTGGAACCACCAGGACTCTTCCTAGAGCTGGCCGCCCGGCCAAACTGAGCAATCGGGGGAGAAGGGCCTTGATCAGGGCGGTGACCAAGAACCCGATGGTCACTCTGACAGAGCTCCAGCGTTGTCATTATGGGGTATTGTGTGTAGAAATGTGAGGAAAAACATGAATTTAATCCATTTTGGAATAAGGCTGTAACATAACAAAATGTGGAAAAAGTGAAGCGATATGAATACTTTCCGGATGCACTGTAGAATTATGCACTGTTGAATTAGTTCAACTTGGGCTCCAATGGACCTCTTGTTCATACTCCATACGTGTTTCTTTTGAATTTTTGTGACTGACACATCAATGTGTGTTTGAATTTGAAGATGTGATTTGAAGGCCAACTTTCTAAACAATAAAGATTGTTTATAAAAACATTCAGAAATGGCTAATATACCGTATTTTCCGCACTATAGGGCGCACTGGATTATAAGGCGCACTGTCAATGAATGGTCTATTTTCGATCTTTTTTCATATATAAAGCGCACCGGACTATAAGGCGCATTAAGCGAAACAAAACAGTCAGATAAGTCAGTCAGTCAAACTTTATTAAACGTGTTCACAATAACTCTCAACATTGTTCAAACGTTAATGAGCGTATTCACAATAACTCTCAAAATTGTTCAGTTATAACACGTAAAATACAACACAATACACTCCCTTTTTCAGTTCATTCCTCGTCCACAAATCCCTCAAATTCTTCATCTTCGGTGTCCGAGTTTAACAGTCGGGCGATTACGGCATCCGGCCCGGATCCCTCTCGTCATTATCCGAGTCGGTGTCGTGGCTGTTACCTGGCGGTTCAGTGAGGA
>OMKR01008852.1:3254-14527 GCA_900302355.1 Cyttopsis rosea
CCGCACAGGTCTTTACACACCAGGGAAGGAACTCCACACATGCAGAGACAAACCCTCGCTACCTGCCATCTCAGAGCTGACCAGCATGTTGCCTTGGAAACAGGATAAGGGGAGGTGGCAGTAGGGGGAGCGTTGTATGGACATTGATCACCTCCCTGTGGTCTGGAAAAGGGTTCTACGGGTCACACCTTGGAACTGAGACACACCCTCTCTCTCTGGCGGTAGCTCGCCACCGCCCTCCATCTCAGCAGCACTACGTCGGAGCTGCAGAGGTTGTCAATGTTGGTGTAGTGAGAGGCGGGTCTGCTTTCACAATAACACTGCAGAAATCGTCAGCGCGTTCCATTTAGAACGTGGTGCTTGAATAGTGGCATAAATTACAGCGAGTTTTACAGAGATTAAAGCTATAAAGCCATCACGGTGTCAATAGGCTCCTGCGGCGCCGAGCCCGCCGACATTCGTCTGGCCGAATCTAGATTGTTCGAGTCTACCCGCTGGCTTCTTGATGGTCAGCTACTCGGGGTTCTCATCATCCCTTCAAGCACCATCGCCGGGGTGGAGAGGGCAGATGAGTCTAAGCGGCGCGACACACTTACACGCTGTTCAGACTGAATTAGAGCTAATTCACACAGCGCTGTACTCCCTGCTTGGTTCCTACCTGGGGAGGGGAAAGTGCCACAGAGATTTCATGCCTGAGACAGAGGCGAAGTGTTGAGAGCTCCCTATAGACAATCCTCGCCAGCGCCGTAAATCTAGCACCTGTGAGAAAGCTCCCTCCCTTTTGAGGTGTGCTGACAGCGTGAAAATGGGAATCTGCCAGAGAAGCAGGAAGTTAACTGTACTATAGCCTACTATCGCCGGGCTTAAAGCCCCCCCTCCGGTTCTGCAGATTCTTGAGAGGAGACTTCTAGACTGGCAGCTCGATGCTTTCACTACGCTAACCGGCTCTACAGGAACTGTTGCGGGATCGATGTAGAGGGTCAACGGGGTCAAGTCGAATGGCTCGGCACCCACTTGAGTTTGAAAAAAAAAAAAAAAACTTTTTGATAACCAGGGCTGACCCTTCCTGACACGGTTTGGCCAACTTCTGAAAGTAGGCCTCTACATCTCAGATTAATGGCCATGATACAAGCTGCAGTAACTCTGTTATATTCCATTTACTGAATACAATGTAGCCACTGCGGCTGATCGAGAGCTACTCCATCCAGCTCCACACCCGCCCAGCCAAAACCCCACTCTTCCTGCAGAAATAACAAAGCACAAAAGAACCATTTGACGAAGAGGGAGAAAAAGCAATCAATAGAAAACGTCTCCCTGTCAAATGCCTCAAAGAGGCAGGTTTGTCTGGCTCCCTTGGCAAAGCAGAGGCCAGGTCACAGTGTGCTGCTTTACCTTGTCCTCTCCCCTGTTAAGCTTTACAGTCTTCTTAATCCTTAAGAAGCTCTCAAAGAGCAATAAAACACTATTAAAGGCACAATTCAACCTGTGCAAAAGCCATAACAGATTTTTTTTCCTAAAAGCCCTACAAAAACCATGCCCATCTCTTTACAAAAGGCAATATGGTACCACTTCAGGAGGAACTGACAGAGCAAATGTGAAATTGAAGAGAAATTAATGACTATTGGCAATCTGTTGACTGTATATTTATAAAGATTATTGTGAACTTTTATAAACCAGAGGAATGGAAAGTGAAATGACAGCAATAATAAGAGCAAGAGGCAGTTGTGAGACAGAGGTGACTTGCCCTCATGTTTGGAAACCGAGATCAGAGTGTTGACAGAAAAATTGAAATACAGTCTTGAATAAAGCAAGTAAATTAAACCAGTCCAATATTTCTGAGAAGAAAGAATTTGCTCAATATCACTTCTGCTATTGTCTCTGAGTGTGTGCGTGTGTGTGTGTGTGTGTGTGTGTGTGTGTGCAGAACCCAAAACCTTATTAAGTGATATACTATCTGTATGAGGGCTGTGTCAAAGATGGAGCGAACACACTGGAATCCATTTGGATGCAAAGCGTTCCACTAAACAGATTAGATTGCAGATTATCATTATTTGTGTAAAAACTATTGCTCATTGTTGCCATTACAATATTCAAATGCTAATAGGTGTTCGACTGCAATCAATTTCAAAAAGCAAAACAGCAAAAGCCAACAAAAGGCTTCCTAGTCCATTTTCCTGGTGTATAATTTAAAAGTCCCTCTTTGCAAAGTTAGCATTTACATGCAGGAATTGTCTCTGCAATTTATAGTCCTTCCAAATTACAGCCCATTAGCAATATCAAGGCGAGAAAAAAAAATCCAAGCCATAAAAATGACCTCACTTGTGCATTCTGGAACATACTTAATGACATATTTTCAAGGGGGGAAAAGGAGCAACAATGGGATGGGAGGAGGGAGGCACAGTGGGAGAGTGGGAGACAGATGCACGGAAAGAACAAGACTCAGAAGCCAAATAAATAATGGGCTACTTACCGCAACTTTGCTCCCAGTTATCTGCATGCAGCGGTCAGCGGAGAGGGGAGTTAATGTGCAAAAAGACACAAACAGCACAATCATTAGTAGGCCAGAGAATCCTCTGCACAATACAGGTAGAAGCATTAGTGGGACACAACTCCCTTAAACAATGATCACACTACAGTAGACCAGAAATACTTCATTAACATCTTAAAACAAAGCGACTGTTTGAACGCTGCAATGGAGCACATTCTAACATGGCTAATCAAACATCTTGATAAACAATTATATATATAATTATATATAAGAATGGTGCATTTTAAATCCCATTTCCGTTGTGAATGGTGGACATTTCCTGGTTTCCAGTCAAGAAAAAGTGAAATAAATTCAAAGAGAAAACGTCATATCAGTCCACACCCAGCACACCCTTTTTCCCCCCCACTCAAGGGTATTCATACATTCAAGATAGAAGAAAATAGGATTGTCCTTGAGAATGATTGATCAGAGGACGCGGGTCCCTTTAAGGAGCGGCGGCCGCTGTTGACAAACGGGCAGCGGAGGCTAAAATCAATCAGCCGCCCTCGGCGTTCGGGTGTCACATTTGTGGTGTAACGCCACCTTGAGCCCGTGCAGTCAGCATGAATCCTGCATGTTAACCTTGTTATCTGTCAATAGTGGTGGCGATCCGGGGCGTTTTCGGACTACTTTAACGCTGGCGTCGCAGTGGGAGGGAGAAGAGATGTATTCTAATCTGCACGTTGATTAGAGAGAGTCGCCACACACCTCCCCGAGCCTTCCCTCTCGTCCATTTCTCTCTCTCTTTTTTGCATTGTCCTTTATCTCTTTCAAACGGGACCGGCTTTTGATTTTTTTGCTGATTGCGGAAAATAAACCCTCGGTGGCCACTTGATGCTCGGCTTCCTCACTTCACACTAGGGCTGGGCCATATTGGCCAAATCAAAAATCACAGGATGGCTGCTATTTTGGTGGTTTCATGAGATATTTACACACAAGGAATATGGATAGTGTACTACATGATATTACAATAACCAAAATCCCAGATGATATCTAGTCTCATAGCACAAGATCGATATATTGATATTGCCGAGCCCTACTTGATCCATTTCTCAAGACTTTATGACGAAGAGGAAGACATTTTAAATTCATCATACCTTCTTAATTATGAATCCCCCAACCACTATCCTCATGTCAGCGTCTAATTTGGGGTTCTATTCTACTTTGCTGTAAATACTTGGGTTGTCATAATAAGGATATTTTAGTTGATAAGTAATCGTCATACAAATAATTATAACAATTATATTGTATTTTATTGTTCATTGTACCTCTATAATAGTTTAAGTCTATGTGTATAACAGTGTTATAATATACATCCACTTTATGAAGAAACATTTATTGACATTCATTGTATATTGGAAGAAAGAAATTCAAGTATTGTTAATTTGCCTCAACCCAACTGATGGAATTTCACCCAATTCACTTCCTATTTGGTGCAACATTTCTAACATTGGCTAAAAATTCCCCTGAAATTTGGACAGAAACACATGATTGTGGAAGTTTGGGCAGACTTGACAAAATGATCGCGATCTGCTCAAATAACTGCGATCCGAGGATGATGTAATATTTGTGACAGCTCTAGTAAATACCGAATGGTATTTCTTCTCAACTGCTGTTATGCCAAGATAAAGTGGCATTTTGTCACCGAATTTCATTTTGGTGTTGACCCAAACAAAATCTTGAGACTCAGGGCAGAACAGCTGCTTGTGGTAAAAAAAAAAAAAACAACCTTGCATCAAGTTTCAGTTTTGTTGCGAAGTAACACCTTCGCTTCCACTAATAGAGTGGCAAAAACTCCTCTCTGTTTGGTGGATGGAAGAAAGAAAAAGAAGCACAGCACAATAATTGGAGGGGTGTTGAGGTATTAATTGGTGAGAAGTGCTAATAAGCATCTCTGGTGCAACTTCAAGAATCATAGTACAAACAAGCGACTGAGGAAATGTCACCTTGTGATGAGCAAGGGCATGAACATCGTTCTCCTAATAAATGCAACTGTTTTCATCATTTGGAGTGGTTTTTAATCTGCATTGCCAAAAAGAATTAAATGGCAGATTTTTTGGAGCAACCCTCAGGTTCCACTAGAGGAACCAGTGAATTGGTCACACAGGACACAAAATAATATACAATATCACACTCCAAATGACTGGACAATCCACCTCATGAGACCACCCCATCGCACCTTTCCCCAATGCTGGAAAGGAGGAAAGAGTCCATGTATTCCAGGTGCACATTCAGGAGAACAAAATTATTGCAATAGCAGGAAAGGCATGCTTTGGCGATTTAAATAAGGCACACATCTATCAGAAAGAGACGGAGGGAAAAAAAAATTGGAAAAAGAGAGGGATGATAGAGAAAGAATACTGATCATGCAAAGTCGATGGTCAAGGACGTTCACAGACAGTCGTTGGAGAAGCAAAGCTTGGAATCTATTGGAGCATGCGGCTTATATTTAAATGAACAGGGTCAATGCAGAAGTCCCCCTTGAAAAGACATTCCATTTGGTGTTGGGGGTAATTCACTATGCTCCTGCTGGGGCTCCTCGCGAGAGCAGGGGAGTGTTCTCAATCTGGCTCGCTGATAGACTTGTAGAAAGGTGGCAATTTTTAAAGGATGTGGGAAGAAAAAAAAATAGACATTCTGCAAGAGTAAACAAACTAATAATCGGCCTACTCTTCCATTAGTGATTATTTCAAGCCAGATAGCTTTGTGGAAATGGAGCAGAGGGTATATCAGGATGCTAATGTTCTGCTGGAAGGATGAGCTCAGGCAGGAGGAGACATCATAGAAGCATCGTTTGAGGTTCAAAGACAGGCCCTTTTTTTGTTTCTTTTCTTTGCTGAACAAGACGAGGCAAAAGGGAGAATCCTGTTGCTTTTCGGTCCGTGTACCATCCTGTTCATTTGATTTCTTATTCGGAATGAAAAACAGATTTCAGTCCCTGTTTTAAAAATGTATTTGTGTTGTTCAATTAAAAAAATGTATATCAAAGCGTTCAAAATAGAGTTTATAGAAAAAGTCTAGATTTTTGTATTTCTAGTCACAATTACATTATTCTTACAATCCTGTGTTTGTGGCCCGTAAATAATAAGATCCAGAGGCAAAAAACTTAAACAAAAAGAATAGTGTTGGTGTCACTACCCATTCTGTCCCCCCTGACCGATCTGTACTGCGCACGTACGCATAGAATTATACGCTTTTTACGACAATTGACAACATAATACAGTAGTATGAGTAGTAGTTACAAGAGTCTATGGCACAATATACCAAACCGCTGTTTTTGAAGGTGAAAAACTTTGTGTTTCTGTTTTATCATGGCATGACGAAAAAACATGTTTTTAAAACCCCTCATCTTAATTTGTTACTGTTGTGTTTTTGTCTGGTGTTTTCAAAAAACAATTCCAAACAAGTTGATACATGACAATGAAACGTAATTACATATACTGTAGGCCAGAAAATAAGTTGACAATCATCACCTAAACACAAACCTTCAGAGTTAAAGGTTGCTAAGCAACTGACTTTGTTTGATGGTCAATATTTGACGATTAGTCGGAGATGCATGCGCGGTACGGGCGACTGACAGCTCAGACACACGTTCCTCCTGGATCAGTGGTGATGTTCGCAGTATCTTCGGACACTCATTTCCGAACCTCCTCAAGCATTTCTATAATAAATGTTTTATAGGAATCAAGAGATGCCATTTTCGCGTCGTGGCTAGTGGCTATCAAGAGCCAAAACACAAAAAAAACACAAACTGCTTCCGGTTCGCTTGTAAAACATGTAAAAATCACCTTTCTGGATATTGGATTCCTTGTGTTTGACCAGTTGTATATAACTCAAAGATAGGAAAACAACATGAGTTTCTCTTTCCAGGACAATAATTAATAGAAAAGGATTCCATTCTATTCCAACTATCAGAATTAAAAATAGTCTTATTTTTTGTTTTCCAATTTTCGTTTCAGAATTGGCAATCCAATGAACGGAAGGTACACAGACCCTTTTCAGAGGCATATCCTAAACCCTGGATGCTCTGTGGACCGAGCAGCTCTGCCGAGACCAGGGAGAGGAAGGACAAGACGCCTCAAACAACGGATATTTCCTTCTCCACCGATAATCTATATTTCTAGATGTTCATCCCCGGTGCAATCTCAGCAGCTGCAATCTCATGTTCTGTATTAGCGCCAGCTTAGGGCAGGATAGACACGACTTTTAAGTCTTAAAGGATGGATACAGAATATTGATGTTGGGCGAAGGAGGGAGGTTGATGACTTCTCCCCCCCTACACACTGGCATAAATAACAACAATAAAACGTCTGCAGATGTATAAAAAGAGAAACGAAAAGGAGAAAACATTTTAGGTACCAATTATAAATCAAGCAGCTTTGAATTTTTTTTTTCACTTTTTGGGCCAAATTGATCCAGTCTGGAACAAAGAGGAAGAGGAGATGACCTTGTGAGTGAGTGCATTAACAAGGGAGGGTGAGTAAATGCAAGGTAGTTCATTCACCTTTAGATAAATAGAAAAATCCCTGAAAAAAAAACAGTTCTCAAGGCAGCAAACGTCTTTGGTAAAGAAAGGAAACAAAATTATTTAGACACACGTATGAAGGGAAGGGACCACGGCCAAATAGAGAGACCCAATGCATCACACCCATACACTCTGATATTTATATATTACATTATAAGCCATTATTTTTTTAATAATCAAAAGTGAGAAAGTGTCCGTTTGTGTGTGTGTGTTTTTTATTTTATATAAACATTGTATAAAAATATAACAATATTTATATAAATATTTTTAGAGCTGGTCTGTTATATAAAAACGCTTATTCTCTGTAGCTGCTTGCTTAGTGGGAGGTTGAAGCGATCGCTGAACCAACTTTCCAAAAGACTGACAAAAGTATCTGACTGAAGTTTAAACCAACGTAGAGCTTTTGGGGCGCTACAACTTAGTCCACTTTGTCTCAGATTTACGGGAGTACGTTTTGTCATTGATGACACCACCAATCTTTGGGAAGATCATAAGCTTGCGCGGCGGTGAAATATCTGCCTAGTTTGAAAGTAGATGTCGAGGTTTCGTTTCCGAACTGCTGTGGAATTCTGGATGGTCCCGATTTCCACTCTGTGAAGGAGTCTGTTCACTGCTTCGCTGGGAAAGGGCGTTTGGCAGCAGCGTGGTCCGCCCGTCACTCAGAAACTGAGCCCATTCCCTGCCCAATCATTTTCAAATCTGACAGAGTGTGCGCACGTGTGCGGATGTATGGATACTCGCTACGATCACTGGCATTCAATCATTTGTTCTTGTTTGACCCGAGAGAAAGAGCGAGCCGAGCGCTGATGGACAGCGCTCTTCCTTTTGTTCTGAGTCTTTTCAGTGTTCAGATTAAGTTATTCATTTGAATAACACATCAGCGCTCACAAAGCATAATGGGTCCGGTGAAAAATTCAATCATCTCTGATTATCATCATTATCAATAATGGCAGTTAATTACCATAACAATGAGAAAGGTAATAAATGATGATGTCAAGATGGGGTGCCACCGGGGTCGCTGAGCCACCGTGGCACAAATCACTTTTCTTCTCCTTCGGCGTCGATGGGATTCTCACCACACAGCGAGGCCCTGACGCTGGGAGATGACGGGGGAATTTGACCCCCCCCCCCCCAAAAAAACACAGATTAACCCCTTTAGACTAGACGCCTTTAGTGTCATTATTGGTTAAGAGGGATGAGCGTCCCGATGAGTCTCCCTTTTCTACCTCCAAACATAAAGAACCCAAGAAGAAAAAAAAAAAAGCATCTCCATTGGCACCCACAGAACCAGAAAACAAAAAACAAATGTTGCAATTCTGTGCAAAGAAAGAAAGATGAAATAAAAAAACGAAATGAAAATAGAAAGGGAAGACAGGAACCAAAGAGCCATTAATCAGGGGGGGTCAGATGAAACTCATTATCCTGTGAGGGTCAGAGAATGTCATGATATTTTTAACTCTACCACTACAACCGCACTGCATGCTCTCTCTAAAATAAAAAATAAAAAATAAAAACCGGTTTCCTCTGCTACTTACAGATTTGGCAGTGGTTGAAATGTACTGGACCACCATCTCGCGCTTGGTGCTCAGGTCCTTCCCACGCAGAGGGGCTTTGCGTTCCTCGTTCAAATTCATGTCCTCCTGAAGACACATGTATAGAAATAACACAGTGAGACACAAACATACGGCATCTCAAACAGACAATAAGTGCAAACTCAAGAACTGTTTTTTGATCATTCCAATGGCGCTTTTCAATAGAATGACAGAGACGAAAGAAAAGGACAGAATGTAGATGAAGAAAAACAAATCTCTGGGATTCTATTTTTGGTCTAAATTTCTTCCTGAATCGAGTCCTTCCATTTCCACAACACCACGGGCCACCTGGAGATGGGCCGTGACAACGGGCTGTAAAACCCCAATTGTGATTTTTATAAACTGAAAATACCCGTAAAACCAAGGCAAACAATCAAATGTGGATTTTGAACAACCAGAGGAAATTTTAAGGCAAAGGAGCGCCAAAATAAATCTGTACCACCCCATACCCCCTTAATCATTTTGAAGCTTCTCTCATCCAGACACAGCAGACAGTAGACAGTTGACATGCTCATGTGAGGGACATGTTAATGTGAGGAACATTATTGATAACACAGACAGCTCACCAGTGGGATGAAATTGATGCATCAACAATGATTTGAATGTGAGCGACCACGCAATGGGGAAAATTTGACTTGTTTGATCCTCGGATGAACGGAAGATGTATTCCCTCGCAGAAAGGTCGCTCAAAGCGTTTTTTTTTTTCAATGTCTCTCAGTCGCTCACACTAACACACCAGCCATAACTACTCTCAGCCACGTAAGTCGATGACCGGTTGCGGGGTTAGGTGCCTTGCTCAAGGCCACACAGACACATTTTGCCACAAAGATTCAAGGAACCGATCCAGCAACGCAGTGGCCAGATGACCAAATAATAACATTCATATACTGTATGTACATATAAATGTATTGTTGTTGCTTTCTAGTAATAGAAGCATATGGTACAACAGAGTGCAGTGGTGTAGTATTTCATCTCCATCTCCTCCATCTTTGTGTATTCATCATAGTCAGGGACTACATCCACGGGTAATAAAGACGCCAATAATTAGTCATGGAAACAAAGTCGACAGCGCGACACAGGGACCCTGTGCGACGAATGAGAGAGAGTAGAATCAAACGCCGCCGTCTGTATTGAGGCCACGCAATCATGTAAGACGGACGGGATAGGCAGTATCTGCGTCTTATTGAGAGTCCTATCTTCATGCTACTTTCATTCTGCATCACAAAAGGAGCCTTTCATGTGAGGGAGATGAGGGGATGGAGTGAAGGCCAGACAGAGCACTAAAAGCGAGGGAATGACATGATGATTAGAATGGAGGAGGGCGGGGGGGGGATGTTTATCAGGAACACTCTGGCACAAAGAGGTGGACGGAATAAAGAGAAAAAGAAGGAAAGGAAAAACACATCCCACTCCAGAGTTTTACTGCAGGGAGGGTGGAGCTGTGGAGCCATGCTGCCCTCTGCTGGCGAGGGACGGGAATGACTCCTGATTGGGCCGCGATGGACCTCGGCGCTGTCAGCGGCTGCAGCAGCCGATGTAAATCCTGCAAAACCACCCCTATAAATGGACCCTATGTCACTGCGGTAAGAAGGCCATATCATCTAATACTTTGAAATTAGTGCTGCTGATAATCTGAGTTAAATACCGCTCGCTTCTTTTGCCTGTGAAGCATGGGCAAGAATGCCATCCAGGGGCAACATGACCCAAATTCTGTCACCTACATTTCCTCCAGTAAATACCCCCAGAGCTGCAAAGCCATTAAAATCATTTTAGTGGCAACTGAGGGGGAGAAAAAAAATCCTGCTCAAACTTTTACAATTGGCCTTTTTTTTAGCCAAGAAAACCAGCAGGCTTTTTAATTAATCTCTGAACCCTGCTAATTTGGATGCTTAATTGGCACTCAATAAACGGGGCAAAACGTGACAGCGAGAAGAAATAATCTGTTGTAAATGGGGGAGGGGAATTAGGGCCTGAGGGACACTTGTCAGGGGCAAACTGGAGAAATGAGCCCTCCATGTTCTGCCTCTAAAATGATTTATGCTTAATTATTAATTACAGCTCTCTGGGCTATAATGAATGGCGTCACAGGATATCTCGGACTGAGGGAGCACAGTGGGGTCAAAATAAATGGCAGTGTGATTCACGTATTTGGAATTATATCTTGTTGTCTCGTCATTTCAAAATTACATTTTCTTTGGTACAGGTACCAATACTGATCCCTTACGAGTTTGATAGTGTCGATTGAGAATACTATCGAGATGGACTGGGATTATCTGGGCATTCGCCTTAATCTGCATTTTTCTTATCCTGCTCCTTTAGGGAGACAACTAAAAATTTTAGTGTCTGAAGTGAAATAATAGTGTGGACAGAAATTACAGAGGTATAGTAAAAAATGGCCCCCGTGAGGCGGCCGGCAGCTCAGGGCAGCGGGCATCCGCAGGCGGTGATAATGAATGGTTCCCATCATATCTGTCTGTAGCCCCAAATGGATCTGGATACAAGCCAAGTTAGAGAAAAGTGGATTTAAGAGAAGTAGAAGGAGGAGGGAAAAACAGTTTGTTTTTCCTCAACTGTGATAAATCAATTATTTTGTTCACTGCCCCCAAGTTTGATTCATGGGCAGTGTGTG
>OMKR01008863.1:14903-33519 GCA_900302355.1 Cyttopsis rosea
ACTCAACGACTCAAAAAGAAGCATCTTGGATAATAAAGATTTTTTTTTTCCTAGCCTTGAGAGTTTTCTGGCGATGGGCAGATCTGCTGAATCCTGTTTGGACCCCTCTGTGTTTTGACACCTCGTGAAGAAATGATGATGTTCCCACGGCAGGGTGCGTTTTTACCCAGGACTTTGTGTGGAGCAATGTTTGGCTGTGTTTTTCCCCTGTGCACTCCCATCATGCAATGGCGAACATTGGTGGCTTTGTACAATGTTGTTAAAAGACATCTGTAGTTTGTCAGGGAGTGCTGACAGGAGTTTGGAGTAAGTGGTCACTGGCAGAGGGTAGTACACGTGTGTGTGTGCTAAGTACGTCTTGAGGACATATACATGTGGTGCATGTGGTTGCCTGTGTGTCCATGCAGAATGATTATCTGCCTTGCTAAAGTCTACCGCTGCTTGACCAAAATGGCCAAAATGAATGCTGGGCTACGTCGGTCAATAAAGCAAGCCAAGCTTAATATTTTGGGCAGAGTCAGAACACAATAGAGCGCTTCACACGTTATTGGCCAGTTGTCTTTATGAGAACTTCAGTTTGGAACAAAACTTGGACCGCAAAAGATGACGTCAATTGAGTTCACAAAAAGGTTTGTCAAGTCCATGTCATAGGTCACGAGCATGAGTGCGGGTGGCCGCCGGTCCTACCTCCTGCTCAGTGGCCGGCTGGGTGGCGTTGATGGTGCTGTAGAGCAGCATGTAACCCGTGGCGCCCTCGGCTTCCTCCCATCTCACCCGCATGGTGGTGACCTGCTCGTCGAAGATGGTCATCTTCTTCACCGCGCTCAGGGGCACTAGGGAAGGCAAGGCACGGAGGTTGTAGTACAGTGAAATAAACATCCGTTTTTATTTACAGCATCCGAATCATAATCATATATAAACATTTACTTTATGCACGGTCAGCCAGCCTGGCTGTTTCTGCGTGCCATTAACATGGTGAAAAACCTAACAATAGGAGTTATTTTATGTGTGCTTTTTATGGGGGTATAATCCGGACCATAAAAGCTGTGCTATCCAAGCGGGTACAAATAAAACAACAACCGAAGGAAGAACTTACAGGAAACAAAGAGAGGAATCCAAGTGGTGGTCTAAAACCTTGGTGTGATTATGTTGGAGTTCCTTTAAGACAGGTTTTAATTAAGTTATGCACACAGCTGCATTTTGGTTTCATAAACAAGTCTACGGTCCGCTGTTCTGAACATTTGATTAACCTCAACCACACAAGAATCAAAGTGATTGAGGGAAGATGATTCTTTTGTTACACAACTTACTCAAAGTCGACTCCTCCTATATTTGTTGGAAGTTAATGTCTCGTGAACGAAGCTTAGCTTGTTTGGCAACAGAAGGCATTTTTCTGAAACTAAAGATTTTCCAAGGATTTGTTTTATGACCTTTTTACAATCTTACATGATATGGTCTTACTACTTCAGTTAACGCAAAACTAGTGTTGCATTGACAAGGTCAAAACAACAGTGGTGAAGCTGCTGTATGAGAACACCAGAACCGCTCAAGTCACGCCTGCTGTTCAAACTGTATCCTACCTGACCGAGTTGGACGGAGACGGGCGTGGAAGGGAAACCCAGATAGAAAGAAATACACTGAGAAAACACTCACGTGTGGTCTCGGCTCCTTTGAGGGGCTCGCTGCTCTCCTCTCCGACTACAGAGTAGACGTTGACCTGGTACTCTGTCAGAGGGTTGAGACCCTGCAGAACCACCGTGGTCTGCGTGCCGTCCACAAATACCTGTTGAAGAGAGGAGAGTCGGAGGATTGAGTATTTTTGTGTACACATCCTTCACCCATGTGTACATTGTGATATGTTTTATGTTTATCCGTTAGTGTGTGTGAAGGAAGGTCCAAGAAACCACCGCAAACAAACATGGACCGGGTATTATTTTAGGCAATATTAGGCAACACAACAAACAAAGGCCCTATCTGTTTTTTGGTGTTGGCTATTGAGAGTTCCAATTAAAACAGCAGAAAGCTTCTGACCAAACTCATCTGGATCCGGACCCCGGACCCCGCCTCGGTTCCAAATCCCTACGCTGGAATAAAATCCTCTAGCTGTTATGCTGCTCGCTAACAAGGCAAACTGCAGGAGCCGGACAAAAACAAACAAATCCGAAATGTAATTAGATTCAGTCGCTAAAGATGGATCTGGTCCATACATGCTGGAGTCCGATAGAGCAGGGGAACACATGAGAAGCAACTCATCATTTGCTCTCTAATCCTCCTTAAACCAAAAGACGTGTGCCTTGCCCTCAGTCAGATCATACTTTAATGAGAAACCCACACACAGAGGCCCGAACAGACCTGCATGACCAGTCGGAGGGCTTAAGTGGAGTTTCCCCTCTAAACGTCTGTCACAGTGCGCCAGGAAATAGAGTCGAGCAAAAGACGTTTGTTAACGAGGCCTCGCGGCAGCTTTTTGGGTCGCGGTTTCCCTCCCGTATGTTAGGAAGTATCGGCCTACCTGCTGTGGCCGTCCAGAAACGGTCATGTACTCCACCCGGTACTTATCCACGGGGCTGGAAGGTGCGGTCCAGGTGGCTCTGAAGGAATAGTGGGTCACGTCGGATGTCACCAGGTCCGTGGGCGCCTCAGCAGCATCTCCTTTTCGGGTGAAAGATAGATTGATAGGGAGGGACCATCAAGTTTAACTTGAAGAAGATAAATGTGGACGTAGCAAAGAAAAATAAAATCTGTCTCCAACTCAAGTATGTCAGGTACTAAATCCCTCACAGCTAACACAATCTAATGAACTAGTTTTACAGCAGGAAACCTTTTAATCCTATTCGCTGAGTTATCTTATCACAGAACCATCTGTTGGGGAAAACACTTGAGGAATCCCCGTTCCACTCATAGACTGTAAAGCCACGAGAAATGTCCTCTTTCAACTCCAGTATCTAATAACCACTTCCTAATTTGATTAAGAAGCGCCCATTCCAGTGGCGCATCAAGAGTATTAACTGGTGAAGCGAGGAGAGGAACTGAGGTCATTTCCAGAGTTTAGCTCATTCCAAGTATCTAGAATTCCAATAGCAGGCCAGGCATGTCATAATTGAGGGCCTAGAGACCCAGGACACGTTTACACTGTATATCAGTCTAGGATCAGTGCTTTTAAGTTATGAGATTTGCAATTACACAGTAATTACACAAATTGGCCAAGTAAGTGTGACGGCCTGATAATGTTAGTTTAAAATATATTCAGCTATATTGGTCACATGACCAAACATCTAACATTATTATTGAGATGTTTCTTCATTATGGAGATTTATTTCTGTACAACCAGATATTAATATATCCTGTTTGTGTACAGTACCTGGTCCCTTGACACTATTACAGAGGTTGTCTGTAAGTGAATCCACGATGTCCAAAAGGAAGGAGAAGTCAGCCACGTTGTACATGTGAATCTCATCCGGATCAGTGGCAATGGACCTCAGCTCATTCTCATCAGCGTTCTTCACACCTGAACGACAGAAGCGCAGAACAGATTAGCTAGCGTCACTCTACAAAATGTGGGGAAAAAGGAAATTACTCAAAGGATGTAACAGACTTACCGATGGCGTACAGCTCGATGTTTTCTTGCCGAAGGTTCTCAGAGTTTTGGATGATATCATCCTGGGACTTGCCATCGGTGATCAGCACGCCGATCTTACGAGCGTTGGGTCGCATCCCGACATTCTCTTTGAAGTTGTTCTGGAGAATGTAGTTCAGGGCGAGGCCTGCAATGTGGAGACAGCATTTCATTAATCTCTCTGCTCCCAGATGGTTTGATTGTTTAGTCTTGTTGGCCCTTTCCAGCAAATAGCTACACAACGTGTGAGATGATACCTGTCATGGTGTTGCCACCCTTGTAGGGCAGGTTGGCGACAGCCTCCAACAGAGAATCCCTGTTTTTATGGGTGTTGAGGTGCCATTCGGTCTTGGGGTCTCCGCTGTACTGGGCTAGACCTAGAGTGATCAGACCCAAGCAACTTCGGTCAAACATTCGCCATCAACCCCACTGGTACCCCCAATGATTAAGACAAACGACTATGTTGGGTTTGACTTTGTCCATTTCTGGAGAAACTTACCGATCTGGACTCTCTCCGTGCCAATGTCAAAAACTCCCACCATTCGGCCGATGAATGCACGGATGGTCTTGAAGTTGAGACGGCCGATACTCCAGGAACCGTCCACCAGCAGCACGATATCGGCCTGGGCCTTGGTCTTACACATCACATCTGAGAGGTCGGCGGGCAGAGGGGTTAGGATCCGACATGATCACAGGCTCCAAACATAGCAAAGTCACGCAACATCGAAATACAAACCAAAACAAAATAGTGTATGTGATGAAGTGAAAGGTGGTAAACGAGATGTGAGAAAGGGGAAGGAAAGGCACAGAAAACCACTATGAACTTGACTACCTGACGCCATTAAACATTTTTTTCCAAAATTGCTCAAGCAACCACATTTTCACACAACAACATTGTATCTAGTCTATATTCCACAGATCTAAAAGAACACATTTATTTTCCATATTTCACAGGTATCATCTTCTTGTCTTCGGATGTTCAAAGGCCATTTTTCCCCCCTCTCTCATTGCTCCAGCGAATGATATTTTTAAATGCCAGCTGTTCCAGGCACCTGCATGGTGAAAAGCACGGCTTCCCATCCACAGAACCTAAAAGAAGGCTGCAGATTCACTGAGGGGGAAAAAGGCAAGACGTTGTACGGTCTGTCATTGTGTGCCATGGAAAACATGTTACACAATGTCATGATGTTTAATTTACAGACCCCCCCCCTCCCTCCTTTCACCAGAACCAGATGTCTGCTTTAAATTGATGGATGAGGAGACAGACATACATACAGACAGACAGACGGAGATACACAGAAATACACACTACACAGATAGACACTGAAATGTTTGCTTGCACTTGGAAATCCGATTCTAGTTACACAGTGAGAATATGATCTATATGAGACGCATGCAACTTCACAGATCTTTGCCACCAAGTGCCACAAAAAACATTTCATACTTTGGTGATTATAGTGATATATTACCTGCCTCCTCGGTTAAAAAAAAATTGGCAATACTTAAAGGAAAAAAATGCTATATAGGATACTAAAAACTGAATTATTTTCCAAAGAGGTGAAACATATAGTGGGTATTTCGTTTTGAGCTTTTGCACGCATAAATTTTCCTTTTGAAGGAAAGGGTTCACGGTGATTCTCGGGGAACTGGCAGAGGGAAAAACAGAACGGGCAGGTCCTGGACATTCTGTCAACTTCTTCTGCTTTATCTTAAAGCCGAGGCCATTTTCTCACCGCGTGTATCTGCTCCCTATTAGGAGGAGGATTGAGTGGTCAGACTGCCCTCTCCATTAAACACATGTTTTTGCCTCTCCTCACATATGCTGCCTGCCGCACTCGCACTAGAAAGGCTGTAAAACATGTCATTTCTGCCCTGGCCGGGGGCCTGGACTCGGTGTAACAAAGCCAGAGTGCCAAAAGTGTCACAAATATGGAAGGCAAGAAATGGGCAGACAGATGGATTTGCCATGACATCTGGCGTTTTGTGAGACTTCTCGAGTGCATTTAGGAAAGGCATTTAGAGCAAGTCATCATCTTTTACGGGCCGTGGCATTGGATCCCACTTTCCTAGGTAAAAGTGTGCTATGTGATCTCCGCTCCCAAAGTCTCAAAGTCATTCAAAGTAGGTGACGTCTTAGCAGTTATTTACCTCATCGTATCTTGAAACAGCATCTTCAAATAGATTCAGGCCTCTAGTTCGCCTTCTACTCTCATACATGATGTATATATCTATGTTTGGTGTTGCCGATCACACGATTCAGGGTGGCTTGAAAAGAGGTATTACCTGTTGCCTCAAATGGAGGAGGCTCAGGGGCGTCGGAGAGAGTGGTTTTCTCCTCGCCAGCCAGCGGCATACTTTCACCTCCATCAAACATCCCAAACACACTTACTGTGTACTTAGTTCCGGCTCTGTGTGATAGAACAAATCCATTTTGTTATTTTCTTCTGTAGTACACTTCAACATAACAGTCACCAAATATCACCAGGCCTAACAATATATATCACAGACGGAAAGGACAAATGCGAAATAGTAGAGTGTAAAAAAAAGGTCAGAGATTTGACCCACGGACCCACACACCTTAATTCCTCCAGCACCACGGTGTTGTCATAGGGGCCCACCAGAAGCTCCCCGAGGTCAACATCATCACCTAAGGGGTGGAATTTAACTTTGTAGCCCTTCACGTCCCCGGGAGCCGGGTCCCAGCTCACGCGGAAGCTAGTCTTGCTGGGCTCGGAGGTCTGGAGGTTCCTGGGCCCTTTGTAAGGTGACACTAGCAGAGAGAGAGAGATCGACATTACTGGAGCCGAAGACAATCTACTACAATATACTTCAAAAACAGAGGCAATGATTGACATGTAATCCATTTTTATCCTTTATGGACATCAGGCAAAGTCCTTGAGAACATGAATAACAGTCCCAACGTACGTGTTGTTCCTTCTCCTTGCCTGGCCTTGCCCTCTCCCTGGCGGTAGACGGGCAGAACCGTGATATCGTAGGTGGTGAGCGGCGTGAGGCGCCTCAGGACGGTGGTGGTGGTGCCGCCGGCCGCCTTGGCGGCCAGCTGCCGACCGCCCTGCTGGGGCTTGTAGGTCACGCGGTAGTTGACGACGTTGCCAGGTGCCGGCTGCCACGTCACCCTCATGCTCTTCTCGGTCTCCTCGGACACGGCGATCACCCTGCCAGCAGCGGAGACTGGGAGGAGGAAGAAAGGCAACGGGATGGTTGAATGCCGGGAAAGGTATGGATGAATGGATGGATGGATAGATGGATGGATGGGTGGACTACCCCTGGTGGTGTAGAATGTAAATTAATGCGCCAATAAGCACCAAATTCCCACGCCCTTTCCCAGGCTTTAGCCGGCTGCTTGCTGCCATTATAAGATATGCATTCCTGCTGCAGTTAAGTAAATGACAACACGCTTGACTACCTCAGAGGCTTTCATCAGTGTTTCTGTTCAGTCTCCATATGCCCGTGAGGACAAACCCACCCAAAAGCAGCTTGATTTCACAAGTATACATGAAACAGACCAGATTTTTTACGGGACCTGATCGCGTTCGGTCGGTTTGGTTTTTTGGGAGCCAGGCACAGACAACTGGTGTGTTTGAGAAAGCCCAGCAGGGGCCCTCTTTTTTTCCATGGCGTTTCCATCGAGTGTTTTACTCGGGACAGGAAGGCCAAGTGTGAATTGTCATAGTCCTCCAAACGAGCCGAGGAAAATATTCAGACGGCTCGACGTCGGAGGGAATCTTTTTGTTTTGTTTTGCTTTGTTTTTATGGGTTAGGAACGGAAAGAAGCAGTTGCATCCAAGAGTTTAGTGTGTTGGTGAGCGCAAGTCGACCTGCGATGTCTGGTTAGCAGAGGGGAATAAGAAAATTGAGGTGGTGGGTGCAAGCAAAGCCATGAGCACAGGGATTGTGGTTATAAACCATATGCGCCTCCGGTGTTGCCTCAAGGGTGGTTTTTTGGTGTATATTGCACCAATCCCACTTGCCAGAATCAATAAACATAAATGACTGCTGGACATATTTTTCCATTAGCACATTCCACCTCGCTAACTGGCAGATAATTTAACTCTCGATCGGAGTGAGCTTCTGGCTCCATGTGCTTTCCTCATTTTGGTATAAAGGTAGCTTCTATCCGAATCCTGCATCTCCCGTGTATAACTATTTGCAGGTGTGTTGGACATTACATCACCTCCATATGTACACGTAACACGCACATACGCATGACTTATATCACACTAATTGCAAGAGCATCTCCGTGACCTCCGCGGCGAGGGTGAACGCCGATGACGTTAGTGCTAAGTTTGAAAAAATACGCTATGACTGCTTTTTTCCACATCTCACCCCAAATGTGGGCTAACCTTTGCAGCCTTTTAAAAAGCCTTGTTTCATGACTTTGAAAACTGCCCCAGATTGCGCCAGTAATGGGATATTAGCGTCCTCTGTCAACATGCCTGGAGCTTAACTGGCAAATTAAAAATATTAACGCTTATGATGCCTTTCGTATAATAAAGTCAAGGTTTTCGGCCAGCATTCCAGGCCCTTGAGTCAGCCATTTAGGCCTCATCGTGGACTTAGTTTGAACATAGCATGAAACGGCTGTCCTATTTCTTCCAGACACCACATGCTGTTTCATTATATTTATTGTAATACTGGAATTAGTAGGCTTTTCTTTTATGCCTGTGTGTTCATCCGTTTTGTCGACCTAATAATGCCGTTTAATTTCCTGGAGGAGTAATCGTAAGCTTAGAAATGAGACATCCGGAAACTCATCATTTCGTGTTGACAGTAAGCAGGGAAAACATGAGCGGGGTAAATTTTAAAACAATAAATGTCAAAGGGGAGCAGATTGAAAGGCACGAGTGGCCAGAGAGCAAAGGCAGAAAGGGTGCGAGGAGACAGAAGTGGAGGAGGGAGGAAGCCCCTCTAAAGTAAAGAGTCTGGTGGAAGCATTTAGGGAGCTAAAGTGACTTACCATCTGTGGTTTCCTCTCCTACCAGCGGCGCCCCCTCCCCGTGGCCATAGCCGGCGTAGACGGAAACCTGGTAACGCGTCTCCGGGGTGAGACCCTCCAGGACGGTGGCCGTGGTGTCCCCCCGCACCGTCTTCTCCCCGGTCTCCTCGGAGTACAGAGACTTCCACCTGAGCCGGTAGTGTTGGACATTGCCCGGCGCGGCTGTCCAGGCCACGGCAAAGCTGTTTTCTGTGACGTCGCTGGTCACCAGGTCTTTGGGTGAGCCAAGTTCTACGGGATAAAGGTTAGAAGGAAGGGCAGTGTAAGAAAAAGATGTACGCTTGAAACAAGGTATCATATGTACTGTATGTGTAGGGAGTATGGAAAAAAGAACAGATCACTATATCAGCTGTGCTGGACTGGATTTATCTAAATATATCCCTTTTCTTCATGTTTTGCTTCATTCCAGTGCACATCATTTGCACTGAAATGTCAGTGTTCAGCCTAAATGGAAAAACGCTAGTGGAAAATCCGGTCCTTCGGCGGGTGCCTTTGCCTGCACGGTGTTGATTTTTAATGCAGAGACATGAAAGCTTAAGGAAGTGGGCTAGACATGGAATGAACAAGATGGACAGGCCTAGCGATAAAAGCAACAATCATCTGTCTGTCTCCGCTTTAACCCCTGAGGGTGTTTGAACACCATGATTTACTCCCCCCACAATCAGAGGCTTCTGGAAAAACCTCTGCAAAACCAATCACAGATCACATAGCCGCAGTGCTTTCATTTTCCATTGAACTGGGAGAAACGTGATCCGCAAAAGTGCTGTTTTGGTACAATTGCAGATGTTACCATCCCATTCTCTTTTTCTTCCCCCTAGGCTGGTTCTTTCCTGAGGCAATGTATAGAGGAAGGCAGCGTGATGACGGTTTGAGACACCCCTGTTGGGATGGTTTCTTTCGTAACTCAGCCTGTCTGCAGGACCATTTTGGAGCAGAATGCATTGCAACACACACACAGCCTTCGCCAAATCAACCTCATAGTCCCTAAATACCAACACCAAATCACCACATAATCATTGAGGGAATACAACATTTGGGTGGTGCCAAATTCTGAATAATTGAGTTTTGATTTGCCAGCAATGAAAAAGATGCAACACAAATTTGAGGAGAAAAAATGTATATGTCTATCTATCAATGTATGTGTCCATTACAGGTGAGTACTCTGGCATTGGTAGATAGTAGGTTCACATAACAGACAGCGTTGCCTTTTTAGGGACCTCTTAAGGACAATGTGGACCCTTATAGAGTAAATATCAATGCACTCCCTCCAAAGTGCTGGTTTTGCCAAGCAACCAGCACAGATTGATACAGATAGATTTTGCCAGCTGTGCAGCTGGCAAACGGGGCAAGGGGGTTGGGATCAAGGGGTAATGACTTCTGCAGGCAATGGCTTAGTGTCCTCACTACGATCAGCAGTGCTAAGACAAGGGCCCTCACCAAAAAGAAAAGTACACACACACGGAACACATGGTCCACCCTGCGACAATTTTGTGTTGACAGCCACAATGAGGTCAATGATAGTTAGAAGGGAAACCATGCAGTTTTCCAGAAAATATCAATTGTTTGTATACACAGAGATCATTATGGCATTCAGAGGGACTCCTGAAAACAGCACCATTGCCATGTCTGCTGTGTAGCATGCAAGGCCTACTTTAGGTTTATAGACAACAGTGGTGTCCTGATGTGGACTATGCACTCAATATGGCTGACACTGCATTACCAAAACCCTACAAGAAGAAGCCTTCTCTCAAATTAGAGCTTTTGATGAGACCATATCAAACATTTTACTGAAGGCCCCAACGGCTTCATTCCAAAACCACACTGTATCAGCATGTGTTGACATGACATTCACATCCACAGTTCAAGATGTCTGGAGCCTAATTACAGCATAATTATCCACAGTAATGGACAAACATCAATGCACCAAAGAATACTAATGTGTAGGGAATGCAATCTCTACAAGAATTAGACACTAAGAATGTAATGTTTCATAAAACTCACTTTTTTTTTCACGATTACTTAAAGATGGATTACTTCAGCGCAAGGAGAAAAGAAATAAGACAGACACCCAAAGTCAAAAAAGAAGAAAAAATAAAAATACTGAGCTCTGTCTTATTTAATTCAGCCCTTTCCATAAACCGCTCCAAAAATCACTCTCAGGAAATCAACAGCTCCTTCAAAGTGCAATTTCAGCACTGGCTCTCAAACCTTTACTTCTCTCATTTTATTGCTCTTGGTTCAACAAAATGCACATCTGAGCCCGAGGAATTGAAGAGTTCCCTATCCGGACGCCAGAGGCGCCCTCTCTGCCCTTGACCTCAAAGGAACTATATATACAGTGGTAAAGAAAAACAGACTGCCACTGCCAGTCTGAATGAGCCTGGCATTGCCCCCTAAGTCCAGGGTCCAAACACATCACTGCGAGAGGGGAAATAAATCAAACCAAGCTTCTGTGATTTCACCTGGTGCTGCGATTCCACTTTCACCATCCTTAATGCATGTCGGAAATGGAGTGCATGTATCTGGACGACAGAAATCCACACAAAACTCAATTGCTATAAAAACAGGACATACTGAATAAAACCATTGAAGTGAATTTCCATCGCTTTTCAATAACTCTAAACATTCTGAATGATGATATTCCAACAGCATTCGTGACTGTGAGCCATTTCCACTTGCTCTAACTTTGACCATGTGAGGAAATATATCTTTAAACATGACAAATAATAGTGAGAGAACAATTATCTCTGCCTTTTTCCCTTCCCTTCATAAAGGATGATGGGCAGACAGTTCTGGGACAAGCCAGCTCTTGCACCCTGGATTTTGGAAAACACCCTCCACGTGTTGATAACTAGCAATTCTCACCATGCCGCTGTGTGTTGTTCACATTTTGGGCATTTCTCAGCAATTAGGCACTCCCATTCCTGGAGGTGCAACGATTTCCATCAACCAACGCATCTGAGCCGGATGTGATGTAGCGTATCCCATCCAAGGCCTCAATATTGACCGCAGTCCAAGCTTAGCTACAAATGATGTGATTGTGTGAGCGATTTTCCCCTGTTAAATATTCGCCTCCATGAGCAATTTCACAGAGAGGGTCACTCAAAATTGTGGCACTCAAAACAATGAGATCAGTGTTGAGGTGGGCTGACGTCATGCTGTGGTGGTCTAATCATGGTAGCTAAACAAAGTGCTTTGTCATGGAGCACAGAGCTGGTCTAGTTTTTCTTGTGAGGATGTGTTGCTGATGACTACACTGATCTACCTTACCTATGAAACAGAGCCATTTGTCGAATGAAGAGACATCACCAAACAAACACAATTAAAATGTAGATTAAGAATGGTACCACAAGTCACACCATGCACGAAAATGCACAGGTCACTGAGATCGGCTATAAATCTTTATTGCCACCAGTGACCGTCGATCCTGCCAACGGTGCAGGGGCACGGCATTCAGGAACAAGGACTCCACTCTTGCCATTATAATGAATAAAATAGTTTAGTGTGTTGGTGGGCTGAAACTGCTTTTCAGAAAGAAGTTCATTCTGCAGCTGCTGCCACTGTTCAGATTCAGCTGAGCTTGTAGTCAGGGTTGTGAAACAAGGAAAATACAACCAGAGCATTGCTTTGATTTCAACATAAGTTGAATAAGACCAAATTCGAAATTACAACATACTATAATCTCTACATAAACATCCACCACCCCCCATAGAGAAAAAAATACAAAACAAAGGAGCTCACAACAATTGCTTGTCATTGCCAATATTTTTCAATTTGGTCTGTTTTCTTGAGGCCATGGTTCCGGTCAACCCACCTTGTGACAACAATCTCTAAACTCTAAAGTAAACAATCAATCACTAATCCTAACCACAGGGTCTGGTTTTGGCTTTTACTGCCTGACAAAAACCAAACAGTGTCCTGCGTTCCGACAGCAATCACATTATCCAGTTGGGGTGATGTCAACCTGTGAGTTACCACATGGGGAACTGGTTGAGTGGGAGAGGCATTCTTTTCTGAACGAAAATAGTGGATTTATTGATGTTGGGCAGCCCTAACAGCTTGTGTCTCCCTCCCCTCTAACTGCGTGGCACCCTGGTGTGACCCCCAGCTGTAACATTTTATCCTCCCCCTGCTCTGGATCCCGTAGTAACTCCTGAAATGCTCAACGGTCAGAAAAACAGATGCCCTTTATCCTCAGTTAGACCGAGAGGTAGGCCCCACCCTTAAAACTGTACGGAACAAGAGGTTTAACCTCAGACATAGGAAGTAAAATGTGAAGAACAGTGACAGTAGAAACCTGTAGTCATATAGTTGCAATTCAGCAATAACTAATAACTGAGGTTTTTTACACAGAAACATTCCATATGTCACATAACCCACTGTAAAGCTATACCTTGGGGTGTGGAAGACCAAGGTGGAAAAGTAAATTTCTGAACGAGTCGTGCTTGTGGCTCTGTTGGCCTGTTCTAAGCCATTCCAGGAGTTTCTTTTAGGTTTTCAAGCTTCTCTCGCCCATTTCCTTTGCACTGGCTTCATTGGTAGTAAAGCATAACCTATAGTCCCTGCGTCAGTGCCAGAGGAATTACAGAAATTCCTCACCCTATTGGCGACATACTCAACCAACTATTCCACCAACGAATTAGGAGCTCATCTTTTATCTTTCTGACAAATACTACAAAGATCACCACATGTGCGATGTCAAGGCATGTAGAACAAGGCAGCAATGACTGACACTGAACCCTGACAACATCTGAGGCTTTTGACAATCAAATAAATTTGCTACATGTAAATGAATATGTGACATCCACACTTACCTTCCAAAGTGGTTCCTGTCCCAAGGAGTGGATCGCCCAAACCAGTGGAGTAGCTAGCGCTGACAAACAGCTCGTATTCAGTGGCTGCTTGGAGTTTCTTGAGCAAAGCCTCGGTGGTATTTCCCTTCACAGTTATCTCCTTCCTCTCACCGCCGTCAGCAGGCTTGTAAGAGATGCGGTACTGCATGACATTTCCTGGAGCGGCCTGCCATGACAGTTTCATTGTAGATATGGTCTCGTCAAAAACACGGAGGTCACGCGGAGATCCACGGACTGGAAGAAAACAAAGTGGTTTATAGAAAACCAGTAATGAGATGCTTGCCGAAAACAATATAGACATTGATTTAACCACATTGGCTGACCTTCTTTAGTGGTGCCGTCAACCTGCATCTCCTCCCCAACGCCAGTGGGATACTCAGCAGACACAGACACACGGTAGGTAGTGATAGGGAACAGCTCATGGAGAACTATGGTGGTCTCAGGTCCATTTGTCTGAGCCTGCAACATCTCGCCTGCCCCGCTCACGGGCACATAGGACAGACGGTATCGTAAAACCGCACCCGGGGCAGCCTTCCACGACACCCTGAAGCTGTTTGTTGTCTCCTCTGTCACCTGTAGGTTTCGCACAGTTCCTTGTTCTGAAATGGAAAATAGAACTCCTCAGACAGGTATTGGACCACATCAACCGTGGTGAATATTATGGTGCAACTTGGTGTGCCAATCTCTCCAGTGAACAAAATGGCTTGTTATAAAGATTTTCAAATAAGAAATATGTCTTACTGAAAGTCCAGAAATTCCTCTTACCTTCAAGAGTGGTCTCTTCACCCGTTAAAGGGAAACTGTCTCCTTTTTCATACTGGGCAAAGACATTGACCTCATAGGTGGTGACTGGAATGAGGTTGGGCAATACAGCTGTAGTGGTGTCACCTGCCACTGCCATGGAGACATAGTCTCCAGTAATGTCTTCGGCCTTACGGAAGCGCACCAGGTAGGACAGGACACCAGTGATGGATGATGTCCAGCTAGCACGGAAGCTTCTGGATGTCACCTCAGAGAACTCCAGGTTTTGGGGTGGAAGCAGATCTGTATACCAACAATTAGAGTGTGTTTGTTACTTAAGCCAAAGCATGTTCTGTCAGTACTGTGTTTTTTTTCAGCATGTAACATAAAACCTTACATTAATGAATTAATTTACAACTTTGTTCAGTCTATTGCCTTTTACTACTGCTCTGTTGTACCATACTGCATGAATAAAAATATTTAATAATATTTTAAATCAACAATTGCTCTGAGATTTGAGACTACAGGCCCCAGTACCACTGAGCATAGTTAGGCGAGTGATGTCATGACACCACGATGTAAACAAGTAGTTGTAATTGTACTGCCTCTTAGAGTTGTGTCCATTTTATTTGACATGTAGAAACACTACTTTCTAAGGTACAATGTTATATACAATGTTATGAATTATGGACCTAGAAGGTACAAACATGAGGAAATAGAAATCACCCATCACCCACAGAATCACCAAATTTGGTTTGGTAAAGAATGGGTCATAACAAGAGACCATGATATAATCCTACTTACTCCTCTTCTTGATGTTGAGCAACTCCTGCTCTATCCTCAAACAGATGGACTGAGTCAGCTCCTTGGAAATCCTCTGGAAAGCATCAAAGTCTTCCACCTCAAAGACATGACTGTCAGCCGGTGGGTTAGCGATGGCCTCCAGCTCTGACCTGACAGCGTCCTTGACACCAACAGCGAAGATCTCCACGTCAACATTCCTCAGCTTGGTAGCTGCGTCCTTGAAAGAGTCCGAGGATTTTCCATCTGTGATCAGGACCATGACTCGTGGGACGTTCTGTCGTGCCCCACGGTTGGGAATAAAGATCTTCTCCCTAACATAACTCATGGCTTTGCCCGTGTTGGTGGAGCCTCCACGGTAAGGGAAGGTACGCACGGCCTTGACCACGGCGCTCATATCATGGTGGGTATTGAGGGCAAACTCTGTGTGGGGGTCGCGGCTGTACTGGACCAAGCTGATCTGGATCTTGTTAGGGCCGATGTCAAAAGAGCTTACTAGGACCTCCAGAAACGCGCGGACCTTGGCAAAGTTTTGTAATCCAATACTGTAAGAACCATCGACCAAGAGGACCACATCAGCCTGGACATCCACTCCCAGTGAGCATTCTGGGAAAAGAGAGGAAATCATTAGTTATTTACAGATATTCTCTTGCCCCCATGTTAAAACCAAAAAGGAAAGGTATGGCTTTGTCCCAAAACACTAAAAGTCAGTGCTACGGCCCCATGTCTAGATGTTTTAGTCAAAACAGTCCTGTCCCTGTTCTGTGGTAGTGAAGCGGCTTACACCAGCCACCGAAGCAGCTTTTGGGTAAGATACAAGTGTTTTGAGTGATGTAAAGAGTATGGAGATGGACATTCATAAATGTTGCTCTCTGTAGATAGTAGATTACAATAACAATAGAGAATTTTTTTTATTGGCTCCAGGGCAATTGCGTCATTCATTCTTCATTGATTCCAACTTCCATGATTGATTGTAATTTAATGATGCCAAAGGAGCTTGCCTTTCTCATTTCAACACTTGCTCATTTCCTATCGCTCATTAGCAAGAGTAGTGAGTTAGGGGTACCAGTAGCGGTAGAAATAACAAAGAATTGGAACACAGCCCTATATGTCCGTGAGTAAGAGAGTGTGTAGGATGTGTGTATTCTTTCAGAAAATTCTGAAAAATCCCCCCATGAACGGTTGTCTTACCTGTGGACACTTTGACAGGTTGAGTCTTCTCCATGGCCACAACAGGTTCGCTGGGGGTAAGACCTTTCAGGGCGTACAGAGTGATCTCGTACTCTGTCTCTGGTGACAGGTCACGAACGTTGATGGAGGACTGCGTGGGCCCCATGTACAGCTCTTGGCGTTTCATGCCTGCGAGCATTGGGATGAGGGTGAGTTTGTAGCCTGAGATATCACCCAGGGAGGGGTCCCAGGTCACCCTCATGGACTTGGAGGCAATCTCTGTCACCTGCAGGTTAGAGGCTGGCTCCACCACTGGAACATAGACATAGAACATACAGGAAAATAGATGAATTATGGAATGTGATAGTTGGGGTGCAAGTTTGAAAATCTATTGAGTCTGATGGTAATAGGTAGATGCTGAATAAGCCTACTTTCTTCTCCGCTGACCAGAAAGCTGAGCTGGTCGTCAACACCGGAGCACACCTCCATGATGATCTTCTTCTGTACCTCTTGGATCATGTCAAAATTGGGCACGTTGTACACATGTTTGCTGTAAGGTGTGGAGGCAATTTCCCTAAGCTCATCCTCATCTGCTCCTTTGATGCCTGAAATAGCAAATGTGAAATTCAACAATTTTAACTGACAGTCAGGGTTTAAAGCGCATTCCTCATGACCAATTTTAAAGCCTATTAGAAATGTTAGAAACACAAATATGTGTTAAAATAAATAAAGCTGTTTCCGAGCACAGGAAGACATTTGACATGGAAGAGAAGCATTCGCCAAAACATTTTAGAATAAAACCTACCTAGAACAAATGTTTCCACTCCAATATTCCTGAGTCTCCTTGCATGTTCCTCCACCGGGTCCTGGGATTTTCCATCAGTGATGATCATAGCCACCTTTGGAAAAGCTTTCCTGGCGCCAGCTGCCTCCGTGAAAATGTTCGTCAGGAGGTGGTCTATGGCATCACCTTCAAACAGAAACCATATTCAAATAAATCATCCATAAAGCAGATTAAAATGGTAAATCGACATAACATGACATTTTCAGGGCTATATGTTTATATATACAGCTGTCCTACACCTCTGATTTATGGAAGCTTGTGAGACATGGAAATAACTACTTCATAAAAATTTGTATATATGTGGGAAATACTTTGAGTAATACATCAGGCCATCAGTCCATTATGATTGAGTATGATTGGGTGTTGGAATGTAACTGGTACTGATCACTAATCAATGCCTTACCTGTCATTGTGTTTCCTCCCTTGTATGGCAGTGTGGTGATGGCTCTGAGCAGCTCTCCCCTCTTTGTGTAGCGTTTGAGGCCGAACTCCGTGCGGGTGTCTGTGCTGTATTGGACCACGGCCACTCGAGTCTTGTCCTCGCCAATATCGAAAGCCCCCGCCATGGCACCGATGAAGCTGCGGATGTGCTTGAAGTTTTCCCTGCCCACGCTCCATGATCCATCCACCAGAAACGCCAAGTCAGCTATCGCACTGACCGAGCACTCTGGAGACAGGTGGTTTCAGGGATAGAGAAAGCAAAACAGTCAGATAAAGGAATCGGGGCCATACAAGTATTTAAATATTCCTATAGCAATATGTGAACACGTGAGGTCCTTGATCCAGACAAGGCGAAGTGCTGGACAGACTTTTGGGCCAAGGTCAGTGGAAAACCCTGACATGGAGGCAAGCAGACCATCTGTGTCTGGAGCAAAGCTTGTTGCTCGGTCGCTGCTATATAGCCCTGTGAGATCAGAAGTACCAAGGTATGGCTGCAACGCCTTGGACTTGGAAAGTGGGTCTTCAACACACACACTCTGCAGCCTAAATAAAAATCAAATCCCTGACAGAAAGTTGGATGACTCACATCCTCCATTCTCACATCAAAGGGAATATCAACCCAAGAAGACCGGTGCCAAACAGTGGGCTGGTAGAGTCATTCCAGTGGACAGAGACAAACATCTGGCTTTATAGACCAAACATTCAGTAAAGCTTTCAGCAGCAATGTTTGGTTTTTATGCTTTCAAAAACCTGGTGGCCTTTAAATAACAGATGAAATTTTCCGGAACATTTGATATGACTATTGAAATAATTGGCCAGTTTCGATGAACAGACTCAAATTCTTCATCCCCAGGGTGTCCTTGACTCTTAAATTCTGTTCCTCACATCTTCTTATCCGCACGTATTATCCTCAAAATATGGGTTCCGTCCAAATACACAGACATTAGTTCAATGCGAAGGCATCAATGCTAGTTATGAAAGAGGCTCTATGAGCCTTCCACCAGAAATGAGGTTTTTGGATCATCGGGGCCCAATTTCCAGCAGACGTATCAACACAGCGAGGGGAAAAAGTGAAATTGTTTCCCTGTTGCCTACCACAGACTGGACTATCCAACAGGAGCTGAAGACTTCGC
>OMKR01008882.1:3857-14252 GCA_900302355.1 Cyttopsis rosea
ACGTGAATCCCCGCTAAACATGCTTTTAAGTACTGGGGGGGCTTGGCCAAAGGGTTGGACCAATCAACAGCCTTGAAACATGGGTCGTGAAACGGACGACCAATCGGAACACTGGATGGTTGTGCGGCTCTTCTTCGGTTACAGTTATTATTATTATTATTATTATTATTTATTTATTTATTTACTGTAAAAACGTACAACTTTACAAAAGCAACGTATAACAATTACAAAAAAATGTACAGAAGTATTAGTAAAATGATATATATTTATATTTACGTGCGTATATTTACATATAGAAATAAAAACGAGCGTGACATACATTTGGGTCAATACAGGTCAAAACAAATACTTTATTTAATACTATTTTACTATTGTTATTATACTTATATTCTGCTTTATTATTACTTCATCGTTTGCTATCGTTCTTATCTATCCATCTTTTCTTATCTTTATTTTTTAATTATTTTGTATCTTTATAATTTTTAATGTGTATTTATTTTATAGATGTATTATTATTAAAATCTTTCTTATCGTTTTTTATTTATTCATTTTTTATTAATTATTTTGTATCTTTATTATTTTTAATGTGTATTTTTTTATAGATGTATTATTTTTTAAACCTTTCTTATCTATTTTTTTTAATCTTTATTGAATAATCATTTTCATCTTTACGTTATTATTACTTTCTTATTTTGTATTGTCTTCATACATATGACTGTCTCTTTAAAATACATCTCTTCACCCATTGGCTGAAGTCACTGTGTTTCTAACCAGAACCCGGAAGTTACTGGAGCACTTTACGTGACGTGTGGATCGGGCAGGAGCACCGCCGGCGAGCAGGCAAACAAACAAACAAACGAACAAGGGAGCCACCTGTCCGCTTGTTTACATACAAACTCGGAACCTTTCCACGTGTCCGACGTCCTGAGCGTGTGCGTGACCCGCGTCTACACGTTAGGTCTTGACACGTAGTGCTCCCGGAGTCCCCCACGGTACGACCAGCATCATGTCCAGGTCCAGCCGACGGTACAAGCTCCTCCAGTCCAACAGCGGTTCACTTCCGGGCTGTGACCGGCTGCGGTGGGTGCCCCCGGTCCGCATCCTGGTGCTCTGCCTCCTCGGGGTGCTGGTGCTGGCGGTCATACTGGGAATCTGCCTGTCCTACGACACGACCAGCGGCCATGTCCACCGCGCGCCTGCTGCGGATCTATCCAAAGACAGGGTGAGAGAGCAGTTATCGCTGCTAGAGAAGAATAAAGTATCTATCTATCTATCTGTCGGTGGTGCAACCAGTTATTTAAGGTGCAGTGTGTATAATTTAGCGGCATCTAGTGGTGAGGTTGCCGATCGCAACCAATTGAATACCCCTCCCGTCACCCTACCCTTCCAAGCGTGTAGGAGAAGCTATGGTGGCCGCGAAACTCACGAAAAACGCGAAAGTCCCTCTCTAGAGCCAGTGTTTGGTTTGTCCGTTCTGGGCTACTGTAGCAACACCATGCCGATGCAACATGGCATGCTCCGTGGAGGCAACCCGCTCCCATGTACGTATAAAAGGCTCATTCTGAGGTAACGAAAGCCCAACGATTCTTATTTTTATGGGATTATGCACGAATTAATACATACTTATGAATATTATATTACATTTCTGCCGTCAAGTCCGTTCCGCTTGATGCCACTAAATATTACACACTGCACCTTTAAGTTTAAGCAGGCAATTACTTTTTCACAGAAGTGATGTCTAAAGACCTGAAACCAGTCAGTACGACAAATATGCAATAATAGAGGTAATCAGGAAGGCGACAAATACTTTTTGAAGGCACTCTACACACAACCTAGAACATCCATTATTTTCTGAGAACATGATAGACATTCCCTTAATTCAATCATTGTAAGAAAAAATGTGTCCTGAGTTGGAGGAATTGCATCTCCCTTGGAAAGAATGTATTCTCGCTCACCAAGCATCTTACTTGAGGAGATGGCTACGACCCAGTAACAATAACATGACATTTTTACAACATTTCAGTGCATTTCATTCATCCTTCACCCTTCTTCAGCATAAAGCTTTTACTTTTTTTTCACCTCCCTTCAGTTGTCTCACAAGCCCAGTAAGATTTCTCCGGCTCAGATTCGTCGCCTGGCCTCCCAAGTGGAAGGAACCCGTCTGTGGGAGACTCACCTGAGGCCGATCCTCATCGAGAGGCTCCCAGGAACACAGGGGAGCCTGGCCGTACGACAGGTAAGAGGAACGATTGTTGAGACTGTTTTTGTTCTGCTGCTACACATGTTTCACACTAGTTTCTCCCTTGTCCCATATATCTCAGCATATCTCCTCCACGCTGACCTCGCTGTCAGCTGGCTGGACCATAGATCTAGACTCCTTTAAGTCTGCAACCCCTCGAGGCCAGGTCACCTTCACCAACATCGTTGCCACCCTGGATCCGTCCATCCCTCGTAGATTGCTGCTCACCTGCCACTACGACTCCAAGGCCCTGCCCCCTGACCCCCGCGCCCTGGAGAAGGTGTTTTTGGGGGCCAGTGACTCAGCGGTGCCCTGTGCTATGATCCTGGAGTTGGCCACGGCTCTGGATGCACAACTCAGATCACTCAAACAGCAGGTTGATCAGCCATGTTGTTTTTTGTTGTTGTATTTAAACATACTATCTGCATTTGAACATTGTTTTGGTCTGTGTGCATTTCAAAATGAGATGCAACAGTTATGCCCACTTTGGTGTAAACTTCAACTTAATATACAACAGAACCACCCCAAAAAGGTCCAGACACAATGTATTTGTTTCAAAGCAGGGTTGTGGAGTTGGGCTTTTGGGGGGAAAAACAGAATCTAATTGCAATTTCTCTTAGCAATAATGTGATTGTGAGTTGATTTGCATTTACTTTCTTTTTTTTTTGTTACAGAATATATAGCATATATAATATATCTCATGTAAACAAAACTTCAGCTCTAATTCTATTATGACTAATAATTCTCTGTGAATATAATTAATAGCAAAGGGATAAGTTAACAGCTGATGTTGACAAATTGTATTTCTAACTTTCTTCTTTTTGTCATTTTCTCTTTTTTTATTGCTGTAGCCCACTTTAAAAATGCTGCTGTAGCCTTGTGTTGCAAGTGCAGCAGTTTGCTGTGTTCACTAGGTTCCCTCCAGAGACAGTGATTCATTGTAGTCAGGAATACACACACTGCACCATTGCTGCAGACTAAGACACTTCTCTCAGATGCTGCTTCTTCAGTAGTCACCAAACGGTATGAATGCACAGACTCACTCAATCCCACTCTCCCTTCAATTCTTCAGAGGCCCCCGGTAACTCTCCAGTTGGTGTTTTTCGACGGAGAGGAGTCGTTTGAGGAATGGACGGCGACAGATTCACTGTACGGATCCCGTCACCTGGCCGAGCGTATGGAACAGACACCGCACCCCCCAGGCTCAACACACACCACCATGCTGCAGGCCGTGGTGAGTCAGCCGCACTAGAGGTCCACATCCAAAATAATACTTATTTCAGAGAAATGGAGTGCTTGAACATACCTCTTATATATAATATATAATACAATATATATAATATAACTCTTAATTTAGTAGCCTACTTTAATGAACCTGATGGACATAACTTTATAAGCATGGTAAACATAACCATTAACTTTTTACTGCTACTCTTAAGTAATTTTTAATCTGGTCTTAATTAATTGCTACAAATCCTTATTGAATTTAGGATAAATAGGTATGGTGGGCGGTCGGAGGGGTCGGGGTAGATCACAGGTTGATTTGTAATACTGCTATCACTGCTATGAAACCAATTTTACTCTGTCTAATAATTTGTATTGCATTTGTTGTAAAACCAATAAAACAATTTGAAAAGAAAGAATTTAGGATAAATAGTTTTCTTTAATAATTAAGTAATAATAATTTGCTTAATTCCCACCTCGTCATTCATTTTCAAAGCTGTGTAATGCACCGTAAAAATCCCCTTAATGTTGATATCAAATTTTTGGATCAACCCTCTCTATCTCTCTTTTCCTCCAGGACCTTTTTGTGCTACTGGACCTGCTCGGCGGTCCTGAGCCTCTCATCGTGAATCACTTTGACAACACGGCTCGTTGGTTTGACCGCTTGATTGCTGCAGGTGATCGCTGCCTTCAGGTTGTTTCGACTTTGTTGCATCTGTTTTCATGTCTTTGTACCAACTCTGTGTTCCTGTGCTTCTTCTTAGAGAAGAGGCTCCACCGACAGGGCCTGCTGACCTCTCACCCTTCAGAGCAGACCTACTTTAGGAAGGATGTGTACCTAGGCCCAGTGCAGGACGACCACATCCCCTTTCTGCATAAAGGTGATATATTACAATACAAAGATTGATTATTCCAAGATGTTGTGTATGTGCATAGCAACACAACCTAAATATATTGGTCTGTAACTGTTGACTTTCTGAACTTGACTTGACTTTCTTACAATAACAACCTATGATCACAGCTTATTATTGTAAGAAAGTCAAGTCAAGTTTATTTATATAGCCCTTAATCACAATACAGTCTCAAAGGGCTTCACAAACCCACATTTCACATAGAAATCAGCGACCTCCGCTAGTCATCCAGGAAAAAACCCCTTGGGGGGGGGAACAAACCTTTGGCCACAGAAGAAGGAATCCCCCTTCCAGGATGACCAGGCTGCAGTGGATGCCGAGTGGGCAACATTGACGACAAAACGTTATTAACATTGATAAAATTAACAACATATCATCAGCATTAGCATTAATAAAATAATATGACAAATCATAGGTTGTTGTATTTCTATACTATGCAATGTTAGAGCTAGACAGTGCGAGAGTCTATTTGCTGGTGCAGAGTGCCACAGGTAGATGCCTCCGGGGAAGTGGGTTAGTATCCAGACATCAGATCTGTTATGTAGGACTCGATGTTAATATACCTTATTTGCACACGTGAGACATCTGTTTTCTTCCTCCGGAACATACAGGAAGGGAATACAGACAGTGGTGGCCAGGACTGCCTGACTCCCCCACCTGTCTAGGCTTCCCTCCACTCCCACTCCACTCTCCACCACCTGGTAGAGATGGAGAGGGAGCTTAGTCCCTAAGTAGCTCACAGATATTTGGTAGAACCCCGTCATTTTACCAGTGCTAAGAGGTGAAGGCAGGGTGGGAGGCAAGTTAACAGGATGGGTGTTCACACAGAAAGGTACACACCGGCACAATGGACAAACAGATTTTAACGGTAAGTCATTTTTGCATAGTATGGTTAGCATAGCTTTTGTTATCTATGTATTTTTAAATGTTTTTCAGTCAAGATCCTGACATTTTGATACATCAGCTTTGATGTTAGCCTCCATATGAATAAATGAATTTAGTTTTGATTTGATTTTAATCTGCTACATCTGGCTCACTGAAAATAGATATTGCCCATTTTTCATTTATTCATCTCACACAGATGGTCTAACAATCTAAAAATAAATATACTAATTTGAAACAAATACATTTTTTTCCTTTCTAATAACTACACACAGGTGTTCCCATCCTGCACGTCATTGCTACGCCCTTCCCGCAGTTCTGGCACACGTTGGATGACACAGAGGAGAACATGCATCGTCCCACAGTGGAGAACTTGACCAGGATCTTCGCCGTCTTCTTGGCTGAATACCTGGGATTCTGAACAGGAAGTGCACTGGTTCCCGAGTACAAACACCAAGAGCCAAGACGAGGAAACCTCACATTAGGACTTTGTGTTCATTTGCATTCAGTTTCATAATGAAATTAAATGAAATGGTGTTTTTTACACTAAAGTGGGAGGTTGGACAAAATTATAATATAATTATTATATCAAGCCACCACCCGCATGTAATGGATTGGAATGGAGTGGATTGGACACTGTGAAGGAAATCCACAAGGACATACTTTACCAATCTGATTATAATGAACTGGATTGATCTGGATCAGTGAACCGAATGATCTCTACCAAAGACTTGCACTACGGACCCGTCAACCTCTTTCAGCACGTCTGCATGGTGAGCCCCGCCCCCAACCGTTTTAAAGTTCTATGCATTGTCATGCAAACAAATAGTCTTACTTTAAAGAGTACTGCGCACTAGAACATGTTTTTCTACTCTAGAACATGCTCTCTACCACCAAAAACCATCAACCATCCTGCCGTGACTGTGAAACCACACCCATTTTCAAAAACTTCTTGGCATTATTAAATTGTACAGTGAGACAGCTTGATTCGTAGCATCTCTTTCCTAAAGAATGACTGTGAAAACCGTAGCTATGAATTCTGATGAGCTGTTATGAATTTAGTTTTATAAACCAAGTGGTTCAAACATATGGTCATACATCTCAGCCTTCTCCTTTCTTAGCCTATCCATAATAATTAAATGCACAAATGGCCTGTGAATGACATTTCTTACTTGACTTTACAGCAATACTTATAGAAGTATTGTCGTAATAATTGAAATGTGTATTACTGTATCTATGAGCTATGCCTGTTCTTTGGCATCACAAGATAAAAGTTACATTTGGCATTAAAGTGCCAATCGTTTGGTTTACTTTCTCTACACAAGTATCTTGATACATTGCATAATGTTAAGTCAAGTCTCTGGAATTAAGGTACAAAACTAGGAAGTTATTGTACGTGCACAGGTTCCATTACAACGTTGTCAAAATAGATTTTTTTTTCATCATTGGACAAGCTGAACATGAACTTGGAATGAACCTTGTCATGTGGCTAAAGTATGTTGTGTGTTACAACCAATACAAAGGAAATATCTGAGTTTAGAGTCTGCACTTGTTACATTTCATCTGTCATGCTTCCCACTTGTCTGCCTTTTACAGTCTCTCTCTACTGCAGATTAAAAAAACTTGCAGAACTTCAACAAAAAGACTGTTTATTTTCAAGTGGTAATCGTGTACAAAAAGGAATATATATGTTAAATGGCGAATGCTGAATTTTGCTGTTCAGACGTGGCTCCCACAGTCATGTGGCTGAGAGCCTGGGCCGGGTGAGAGAGAGGGTGAGGGGGGAAGCAGCGAGGGGGAGCAGGGCTGCATGGAGGGGAATAGTCGGTGTCAAAAAACGGACAAGCTTCTCCTGCGGTTTCTTTGCCACGTCCCTGGAAACTGCATGAAGGAAGTGAGCGAGAACAAGTTACATGCACAGAGCTATTGTCTAACATTGACATTAAAATAGTTCAGCATCTTAACCTCATATTTGGGTTGAAGACAAATTCCATTCCTAGTGATTCACTGCTTTTGTTTCAGATGAATGTCACGTGTTAATGGTTCAGTTTTGTTTTGTTTTCTCATTATAGGCTGTCTGTCTGATGGCATTGCTTATATGAAAAACCCTAAAATATAAAGGTTCTTGCAGATGTTGCCGATATTTTAGTGTATTAAAAATATTTATTTTAAATGTAGCAGAGTATAAGAATAAAATGGAATTCCTCATGTAAATTACAAATACCTCAAAAGCTGAGTCACTCACCCGTGGATTGAGACAAGAGGTATTAAAGATAATTCCTGATTTCCATCTCTTGATATATAGTTGTAGAGGTGCACACACTATATTTGCCAAAATTGGAAATCGTGCTCCATCGCACATTAAAGGAGTGATGCAGGAATTTTCCCCAAATCATCAGTCGTAGCCATCCTGTTCCAAACATGGCACATTGTCTTGTGACTTTAAAGGTGCAGTGTGTAGAATTTAGCAGCATCTAGCGGTGAGGTTGTAGATTGCAACCAACTGAACACTAACCCTATGACACCTGTTTAAAGGGTCAATTTGCTACAGATCCAAAATAAACCTTTATGGTTCCACTTGGTACCCAGAATCCACGTGGATGTACCTCTGAGCTGCTGGCCCGATGGGCCCGTTGGTCACTCGGTCTCTTTGCCGTCGGTTCTTGAACCAGTTGCTGACCTGCGTCGCCGTCAGACCAGTGGCAGCCGCCAGCTCCCGTTTCTCACGCGTCGAGGGATAAGGTTTGCAGTTATACCACTCACGGAGGATACTCCGGGATTTTTCCTGTCAGGCATTAACCAAAGTAATTTTAATTGTTATCATGTTACAAATGAAAAGTCTGCTGAGCTCGCACAGATACTACTGCAATCTAGCCTACCTTGAAGCAGTAGCTCATCTCCTCTCCATCCCAGATGGTTTGCGGCAAGGGGAACTTCTTCCTCATGCGGTATTTCCCCACAGCTCCCAGTGGTCTTCCTCGCTGTCTCTCGGCTTCCATGTAGTGAGCCCGGAGCCAGAGCTGCTGCAGCAGCAGGTGGTTGTGCTGAGAGAAGTGGAAGCCCTCCAGCAGCCTGTAGAGGTCAGAGAACCTCCCCTGGTGGAAGGCCACCGCCGCGCGGGCCTTCAGCACGCTCTCCAGCTCCCAGAGGCAGCTGGAGGAAGAGGAAGGTGGAAGAGCGCGGAGGAAGGCGTGGAGCCGCTCCATGGATCCACTCTGCAGAAGAACCTCGCACACGCATGCCACCTGCTCGGCCGAGAACACCGGAGCCATGGTGGCCGTTGGCCCGCGGAGGTGCCGAGATGTAAAGTTGCTCCCGGCGCCTGCGTACGGGGATCTGCACACGACTTCTGTTGCTGTCGTTAAAAGTCGACAACGTTCAAAAGACCAGGGTGGAGCGGGTCGACGAACCACGCGGAGAGAATTTGCATGTGTCTCTATTCTATGCTCAGGAGGTAATCTAGAGGACGAGAGCTAAGAAAACATTACCCCTTTGCCTCTGCTTCTCTCACACGCACACAGACACAGTTTGTACGTTTGCCGCTTTGTTTCTATTCATCCGGGGAGAGAGAGACTCAGCTGTGCAATGCAAAAGAAAAACAACATATTTGGATATTTTTTCTTATAGACAAATTGGGAGCAAAAACAGGCTGGCAGTTGGCTTGAGTGCGTCACTTTGATTCACCATCCTGTGAAGTGGTGTACAACTATTAAAAGAAAAAAAGAAAAGAAAATATTTAAACATATTGCACAGAGAGAGACAGACAGAGACTATAGCACTTAATCTTAGGTTGGCTCTATTAAGGACTGAACCAGTTAAGCACCACAGAAAAGTAAAGTAGAAGATGTTTTGGTGCCAGCAAACAAAAAATACAATTCAGTCATTTAAACAAACAAACAAATAAATAAATAAATTTCACATCAAGATCTCTTAAATTATTTCGATAATGTCATTTGAGAGACAGAGGTAGCTGAATATCGATGCACTTGAATGAATGTTCAATCGATTCACGAAGAAAAATCTTTGCAAATCAATAACTGGGGGCCCGGTATGAAAGTAGCACAAATCCACAGTATATCAACAGGATCCACATTAAAAATCTAATATCTCATCAAATCCCTGGACATTGGAAGCACCGAGCAGTCATAGAAATCACCTTGTCATAGTTCGCATCCCATTTTGGGCACTAAATGCCAGACTGCGTGAACGGAGACACATACTTTACAAATAACCGTTTTGTAAATGCAGTTTATTACAATATCAGGATCAAGAATATAAAAAATAGAATGCTTTTGGGTACAAAAATGAGAAAATAAGAACACTGAATGACAGACAAAAAAACAAACAAAAAAAACAAAACAATCCCTTTCATAACTATCACAAAGAAAAAAAAATCAATCAATGCACATTATCTTTGGTTAATTCCAGAGGCGTATGTGTGTCAAGTGGAGGGAATACAGGCGTTATATTCGAAGATAAACAAACATTTGGGCTATAGTTGTGCGTGAACACGTAGACACTGTAACAGCATAGTAAAAACATCCACGTTGGCTAAATATTGACAAGAAACGGGCTCTTGATACATTTCTTCAAACAAACAAACTACTTACATACATATTTCCCTTTCCTCCCAACTAAAGTACGGTAATAACCGCTATTACCCAGATAAAACTAAATGATTAGACCGAACCATTTGGCAAAATAAATGTTACGGGGGGACCCATTTCCCAATTTAGTAACAATGGTTTGTCATCTTCTGTGAAACGTTTTGACTTTAACGCTTGCAGCCTGATAATAGTTAAAACCAACGTTATTTTAAAGGCTTACAGTAAAAAATAACGCTACCTCCTATGTTAACTTCTCCATGTGGACTTGACGTTTATTATTCAGTTAAAATAGAGACTAAATGATACATGCTTTAAATAGATTATGTGTACAAAACAAAAAGAGGAACGGACAGAAAACACACTGAAAAACACAAAGAAAGTTATTGGAGCTAGTTGCACTACACCCAAGTGTAGGTTTGCGTACCGTGAATCGGCCATGGACTGTTACGCGTGTGTTATGAGACTGGAATACATACGATAGTTTGCATTCTAGGTTTGAATGGATGGAGCTACTGTACGAGATTCCAAAATC
>OMKR01008900.1:4050-14180 GCA_900302355.1 Cyttopsis rosea
TGCCCCCCCCCCCCCTCATAGTGAATAGATCCAATACTTCAGACTTTTTAGTAACAGATAAAGGGGGCCATGTGAGCCAAAAGTGTTATATGCATAATTCTTGAGGCTCATCCAAGTGCTTTTTGGCAAACTTGAGACAAGCATTTGTGTTCTTCTTAGTGAGCAATGGTTTCTGCCTTGCTGCTCTGTGATGAATCCAATTTTTGCCGAGTGTCTGTCGAGTGGTGGTCAGGAACACTGATCTCAGCTGAGGTTAGAGAAAGCTGCAAATCCCTGCATGTTGTTGAATGGTACTTTCAGATTTTTACAGAGATTTTTGCAGGATGGCAACTTCCAGAAAGATTCACCAATGTCCAAAACCTTATCCATATAGACAATATGGCTCTGGCCCTGGTGCAGTGAGATACACACACTTCATTTCACATGATGTACCTCAAGACTGGGGTTTGCAGAGCCCATAAGAATTCCAGGAGACATCAAGGGGGATAAAAGTGCAGACAGATCTGGTAAAAAGAATAAAAAGGATAGGTATTTGCACTTATAAAATAACCTGCATTGTTAACCATTTCATTCGCAAGACCCTTCTAGTTTAGTAACAGACAACAGGCACAGTATGTGGCACAGTTAGGGTTACCTGGAGGTGAAGGAATATGCTCATCACAAGATGGGCTGGCAAGTGATTGTCGTTCCATGGATTGTAAACCAGGAGGCGGGTGGCAAGCCTTGACTGGCGCCTTACGCAGTTCTTTGATCCCAGGTAGCGGCTTTCTATGAACAGCATTGTTTACCTTTATCTGGAGAAATTTAACACTTAAATATCATGAAACATCTTCATAGACAGTAGTGATGCAAAACTCACAAACAAGTATTTTAATGACTCAGGAGTCACTCCCAGAAGTCATTTGCTCATTTCGTTCAGGCCTCGGTAACTGCAGCCAGACACGCATGCATTCACGAGAGCAGAGAATCTCGATTCGCAACTCATCGCTTCAAGCAGAGCCAATGAGTCCTGAATCGATTTGTGAGAGATAATACAGTATCTACACTATCATGCGTCTTAAGCAGCCCAGCTATGAGGCCAACAAGCTCCTTAAGTTTAAAAAATAATTCAATTAATGTGGAAAAAACGGCCAAGGCATTTGTCATAATTCATATTAAATGTTAACTATTTACATTTTGCATTCCACCAAAATAAATAATTTTGGACATTTTTTGATTCATAATTTGTAATATCTCTGTCAAAATAAATAATTTGGACATAATTAAATGAAGCCTTTCATCACTAATACACAGCAAGTGAAATTCAGTATTTACCTTCATTATTGCCTCCTGGCAAATGTCTTTGCTTTTGTGCCTCTTTGGTTTTAGTGCTGAAACACATGCACAGCAATAATTCTCAGTCTACTGAACTAGTTAATAGTCCAAATTTCCTGAAAAGATAAAAATGTAATATTCTGCCAAATTTTCTAATAAGAGTATAGAACAATATAATTGCTAATAATATATGATTAAATTGGCAATACTACTGTACACCACAACACCATAACATAAAAATGGTGTTAAACCTGAAAATTGTAATGTACAATCTTGAAAATTAGGATAAAGTTTCCACAGATGCTTGCCAAAGAAGTGGAAGAGTGGCTTCCTTCCAGACATCCTTTGTGATAAATAGGTTCTACATCTTCAAACTAACCTACAAAAAACACAAATGAGCCTACTTGCATGAGCCCTCATAATTTCATAAACCTACAATTCAGTCATTTTTTCTTTTAACTCTTAAAATAGGTTACTACTGATTTCAGCAGCAGAGCTCCAATAGTGCATGTCTAAATGATTTAAACCCAAAAGTGGGGAAGAAAACACATGCATGAAGAAAACAAAAATAACACCAAATGTAAGAGTAAAAAAAAAAGAGAAAGTTTAATGATGCTACAAGTTTCCCTTATGCGAGTAGGTCAAATACATATTTGTGGCTTTTAGGTTTTAACTCACATTTGTAGCTTGGGTTCTTTAAATTGAAGAGTGGGTAGAAAAGAGGTAAGTGATGTAGAGTGCTGAGCAGAGCAGCTAACCTGATTCAGAGTCACTGCTATCGGAAGTGCTAGAATCACTACTACTGCTGCCTGAGCTGGACGAGGAGGACGAGGAGGAGAAGCTGCTCCCGCTGAGGCGTGATGGGTGGCCGAGGTCTCGGGAAGCCGTGGGTTCGCCTGTTGCACACACAGGAAATACTCTAAGTTGTACTGACTGGCTTATATGGGAAAGCACTAAAGGGGATTTAACTCGGCTCTCACCTTTTGGCATTTTCTTCTTAGTTAAATTCTGTCCATTGCAGACAACCTCAGACCTTTGTTCATCCTTCACTTTTCCAGTCTGTAGCTCTCCTTTGGATTTCACCAACTTCTTCTCTGTGTAATGGACAGACGTCAACAATGACAAGCTGGTGACATCTTCCATCCAAGTTAGTTCAGGGGACCTCACGCACACGTCAATTTCGATGCATTCTCGGTTAGCTGATGTCGCCAGAATGCATTAACTGGTTAAAGTTTGTATTTGAATCAGCCATGGTCTAGATGCAAAAACATAAAATGGGGCAGATGAGGGGGGTTGCTCTAAAATGTTATCAGAATATTTTCCATTGGAAAGCATAAATACCACCACTACTACTGTTGCTTCAATCGGATTTGCCCTTGATGAGCGACATCACAATGACAATGGGGGAGGGATGGGCCACATTGAAATAACGGGTGTAACTGAGGTCTCAAGGCGGGCAGTGAGATGGTGAACTTACGACAAGGCTTTTTGGGATGCTTCCTGAGACACGTCATCACAAAGTTCTGCAGGGCCCTGTGTGTAGAAGGCTTCAGCATTTCAATGTCAATCTCCAATTCCTTGTGAGCGGCGCAGCGGAGAGAAGGCTCCCTGGCCTTAATGACGTCCACCAGCTTCCCCAGTTTGTCGCCAGGCAGCTTGTTTATGTCCAGACTCAACCGTCGCTTCTCATCGTAGGACATCGGGATCGCTGGAGTGTCGTCCTCCGCTTCCAAGGACTTCCCCTGGATACTGGGCGTCTTGCCATGCCTACAGTTGCACATTTACATAAATACCTTTGTAGGACACAGCGCTCTCAACACAACTCCCCAAATTGGAAAATTAAATCCATAGTTAAAAAGGTTACGTGGAGCTCACGTACAAGGTGGAGCCCTTGTTATGAATCGTCTTCTGTAACTTAAGTTTGCTCTTTGAGCATTCATGTTTGTGCCTCGTAATTTCTTTTTCTTTTTGTCTTCTATTCTTCTTAGACTTCTTTGGTTTCGGGGGAACCTGGGTGAGTTTCTGCAGCTGATCCCGAACCGCTTTCAGCTGAAAAGTAAATAAAAATAGATCTAGTAAATAATGACATCCAACAATTAAGCGTCAGTCAACTATCAATATCAGGCATTTAATGTGTGTCAGTTGACCTGCTGCTCCAGACTGGCCAGCCGCTGGGTCCGCTCCTCTGTGTCCGTCTCTGAACACGCCGACTCTGAAGAGCTTTCACTTTCACTGCTCGCGCTGGAGGAGCTTTCAGCTTTGCATCTTTTGACCTCATCAACTTTACGGTTCAACAAGACATGACTCTCTGGCTCTTGGGGAATCTTTGAATACCGGTCCTCAAAAACATCCTACGTGTTTCGGTTACACGGTTATCACTTAATAAACATTTTCTTATATTTTACTGTTCGTGAAGATGAGTTGTGTAATGCATTTTATCATTTTACCTGCAGCCTCCTTGCCATGAAGACCACTTCATGTGCAGGTGGATTGTATTTATAACAGTTGGAGAACATGAGTCTGACATCAGCAGCCAACTCGTGGGCATTCACATACTCTCTTTCTTCCAATTTTTTCTTTTGGTACATTGTTAAAGAAAATAAAAAAAATTAAATTAAGCAAACTTGTACTTAGTTTGATTTCACATTTCATTTTGTATAGCATCAAGTACAACATTAAATAATCAGAGGAAATCATTTTACCTTCACGACGCTTAGATCCATCGGCTGCTTAATGATTTCATGGTAGTCGTGCAGCCCCATGGCTTCTGTGTCAACGGGGCTGTAGAAGGGCCAGGCGTACTCCGAATGCCTCTTTGAGAACATCTCCTTCAAGATGGCGCTGCAGTACTTCAGCTGCTCAGAAAGTTTGCTCTTTTTGACAAATGTGGGAGAATCGGGCAGATCTTTCCTGGGTGGTTTGATGGGCCGTTTGCTGCCCCGCCTGGCGAAGAGCTCACACGGCGTCGGCTGCTCCTGCCCTGGCGGCGCCCTGCAGGTGATGGTTTTAGGGGCTGAGGTCGTGGTGTTGGGTTTCTTCTTGACCCCGTTGCTTATCTAAAAAGGTAGGAATATTAATGAAGCGAATACATACATATATAAACTAAATGTTGCACAGTTCAACCCAATGAGTGTAGAGTTGTCTTAATATTAGAAAAAGGGGGTGTATGTAACATTAAAAGCCAAGGATTTGCTTATAATATGAAAACCTTTATTTACTATTCTGACAATTTCTAGTTTGTTTGATGAAACACTTGGCTTACATCAGCTTACATGTTTTAAGATCTTCCAACTTTAAAATGTTATATATGAACAATATCCGCTTAAAAATGGAATCCTAGAGTCAAGACTTTAACTGACATTAAACAACATGGCAATGTAACGTATGACATCAGACCAGTTTTAACATGAAACTCCCACAATCATTTCCACATGATTCCAAAATTGTGTTAATGTCATGACGACATGAAACCGCTGGCAGGTAAACATGACATTTAATATGCCAGTGTCGAGCACCATTTCATAAACCGCCAACACAAATCTAAACTAAACATAACTGACCGTTGTTTGAATTTGTTTGGCGAGCTGAACAGGTGGCACAGAATGGAGTCCATCAGGAGGGATAACAGTCACCGTCTGCTGCAATACAACCTCTCGCACGGGGGAATGGGCTCTCGGCTTCAGTGAAACTGCACGGGAGATAAGACCGAACGTGCAAAGGAATCACCGAAAAAAATTCTGCCAAAAAAGGGCCCGATAAGGATATAGACCGAGCTGTCCGAAATTAATCTGTACCGATGGGAGTTTTTGACACCTCACCTAATATTTAAGAAGGCTGTTGAGAAGCTATGAGCAAAATCAACTATTCATCAATTACCTGCTTATTATTTTGCTACTTGTATAAATGGTTATACTCTTCTTGTCCATGCCAACTGCAAAATCAAACAAACCCCAAGACGGGACAGAAACCCACCCAACCACAGGGAGAAAATCTCAGACCCCAGATCTCTGCACCACTGCCCAAATAAATCATCCAATCGGACAAAATAAACTTTTGTAACCTAGGTCAATGTCCAATATGTCGGTGCATTCACTGACATATTGGACATTGACATAGGTTACAAAATTTTAATGACTTGTATGTCTGTGACAGTGATGAACCAGCACCATCACATCTCCATTATACAGGTGCAGCTCAAAAAATTTGAATATCGTGAAAAGGTTCAAGAATTTTTGTCAGTCATTTCAGAAAGTGAAAATTGTATATATTCTAGACTCATTACACGTAGAGTATTTCAAGCATTTCTTTATTTTAATTTTGATAATTACGCCTTACAGCTCATGAAAACACAAAATCCAGTCACTCAAAATATTAGAATATTTCAAAAGATCAATAAAAAAAAAGGATTTATAATACAGAAATATAGAACCTCTGAAAAGTATGATCTTTTATGCACTCAATACTTGGTTGGGGCTCCCTTTGCACAAATTACTGCATCAGTGCGGCGTGGCATGGAGGCGATCAGCCTGTGGCACTGCTGAGGGGTTATGGAAGGCCAGGTTGCTTTGATAACAGCCTTCAGCTCGTCTTTATTGTTGGGTCTAGTGTGTCTCATCTTCCTCTTGACAATACTTGGGTTCAGGTCAGGCGAGTTGGCTGGCCAATCAAGCTCACTAATACCATGGTCAGTAAACTATTTACGAGTAGTTTTGGCAGTGTAGGCAGATGCCAAGTCCTGCTGGAAAAGGAAATCAGCATCTCCATAAAGCTCGTCAGCAGACGGAAGTATAAAGTGCTCCAAAATCTCTTGGTAGACAGCTGTGTTGACTTTGGACTTGATAAGACACAGTGGACCAACACCAGCAGATGGCATGGCAACCCAAATCATCACTGACATTGTGGAAACTTCACACTGGACTTCAAGCAACTTGGATTCTGTGCTTCTCCACTCTTCCTCCAGACTCTGGGACCTTGATTTCCAAGTGAAAAGAGGACTTTGGACCATCGAGCAAGGGTCCAGTTATTTTTCTCCTTATCCCAGGTAAGACGCTTCTGAGATTGTCTCTGGTTCAGGAGTGGCTTGGCACTAGGAGTGCGACACTTGTAGCCCATTTCCTGGACACGTCTGTGCGTGGTGGCTCTTGATGCACTGACTCCAGCCTCAATCCACTCCTTGTGAAGCTCCCCCACATTCTTGAATCGGCTTTGCCTGACAATCCTCTCAAGGCTGCGGTCATCCCTGTTGCTTGTGCACCTTTTCCTACCACACCTTTCCCTTCCAGTCAACTTTCCATGAATATGCTTTGACACAGCAGTCTGCAAACAGCCAGCCCGTTCAGCAATGTGGAGGGTAAGCCACAGGTGAGTTAATTAGCTGATTAGAGCTCTTCTCAGGACTGTGTGGGCGTGTCCAGGGGTCCTTGATTGACATCTGTGGCCCTCTGTGAAATATTCTAATATTTTGAGATACATGATTTAGATTTTTCATGAGCTGTGAGCCGTAATTATCAAAATTAAAATAAAGAAATGATCAAAATACTCTGGTTTACATGTAATGAGTCTAGAATATATACAATTTTCACTTTCTGAAATTCAAATTCAATTTCTGAGCTGCACATGTATAAAGAAGACCTTCTGCAGGACCCCGATACCTGAATTTGTTTTCTTGACTTTGACTGGTGGTTTTGTAGCGGCTGCCATCACTTCACTCTCCTCTTGAGGCATTTGGGCTATTTTGTGTAAGAAGAGCTTCTCCAGGGTCTGCGCCATGACAACGATATCATCTCCAGGCTGCGGAAAAAGGGAAAGAAAAAAAAGATAACTGCAAACACGATCCAAGCAAAAATGATATTGTAGAGGGAATGTCTCTGCCATATAAACATTTTCAACACAATTTGCAATAACTGAAAATAGACCGGGGGAAGATAATAGCATCTTTAGAAGCCCTGGATTATCCTTTTTTATTTATTTATTTATTTTTATTAGTGAGCCAATTCCTAATAATCCTGTTTTATAACAAGATATAAATATGGAAAAGTGGGACAGTAATAATACTACTGAAAGGGTATTTTCAAATACCTTTACCTTATTGTACACATAGCAGTTGGTGAACATAGTGCTGAAGTCCTGTACGCATTCAAGTGCCTTCCGGTAATAGCTGTTTTGCAGACGCTTCTTAATGGTGGTCAAATCCATAGGATTGGTAATAATTGTATAATAATCCTGGATGAAAAGAAAGAACAAAAAGGGAAAAGAAGAAAGATTGGAGAAAGTGAGATTTTTTTCCTTCATTTTTCCCAAATCAAATTGTAATATAAACATCCAATGGGGAATTTGAATTAAATATAATTTCTACAAACCATTTGAAGCAAAGACAAAATATGTTAAAAAAAAAAAAACAATCTTCTGGGAGAGGAAATATTCACTTACAGGAAGATTTAGTGCCACTGCGTCGACAGGCTCACGGAAGGGCCAGGAGAAGTGGTGCCTCCACAAGGCTTGGACCACTACCTTCTCCAGATACTGCAGCTGGTTGGTTTGACATCCAGGCTTTTTGGGGTCGAGGACCGCAGGCGGAGGGGGGTTTCCCTTCATACGAGACACTTTCCCAAGGGACATGTTGTCCCAAGACGGTCAAGAGACCACCCGTCCAGGAGTTACACTTAAGGGCTAATCACTTCTCACCACACGTTGTCCTAAACAAGAGACAAAGTCATTTACAATCCCAAGTTTGAACTGATGCAACTCATATTATTCAATTCTAAATCAATAAGTTACTGGTGGTGACAAAATGTTGGCCTACAATTTGGGCATAACGCTTTCACCATTAATATCTTCGCATACAACAAAGCGTAGTATTTATTTTGCTGTATTATCAAAGTTACCCACTCATAACACTCTACACACATTACAAATCCCCCCCAGAATAAAAGCCAATTTGACTATTTCTGTGTGGACACACACACGGTTGGTTAGGTTAAATAAAATGGAGGGTATTGGCAGTTGTTTTCTCTGTTTTGGACTCCTACATCAATCTACATTTTTGGGGTAATGCTGCCACCTACAGCATTACTTAGGTCATGAACATTTGTATATAAAATTTGGACTAGAGCTGTCACTATAAAATTTTAGTTGTCAAATAATTACAATTTTATCATCTTTTCTTATTGTATGCCACCATCAGTCATAGTATAAGCATATGTCTATACAATACAATGTATTACATATACAATGTATAAGTCTCCATCTATCTAATAATGCGAGGATGCTCCACCTTTTCTCGTTATGTATGTATGTATGTATGTCCTTCGACAACTGGTCATCCCATCTACTCCGCACTTGGCGGGTGTATTGCTGGGGACCCAAGGCCGTGCAGTGTCAAATAATTTGGACACGCGACACGTCTAATATTAATAAACTTTGATTCGTTTTTGTCAGTATTACTAATTCATGAATGTGGAATCCGGAACTACCGGTATGTCACAAAGAAGAAGGAAGAATTCCGAACGGGCGCTGCAGGTTGGAAGGAGGGATGGACGGCAGGAAGGAGAGAAGGATAGAAGAATGAAGGGAGGGAAGAAGGCAGGAGAGAAGAAAGGTCCTCTGTCCTGGTGAAGTTCGCCGTGGAAGTCTTATGTAAACCTCAGGCTGTGCCATCAATAACCAACGACACTCACCCTCAATCCCTACAAGTCAACCATTTTAGAGCCCAAATAATTTACATTACAACTAATGTTGTGTTGTTGTGCATTTTATTTAAACAGTAATACAATTATCAATACAACAATTAAACTCACTAACAAAACTGTAAAATCATGATATGTGGATGCCAATCAAATTGTGTGAAACAAAAGGGAATGTAACCATTTTCTTTCCAGATAGCTCATTATTTTAATGCGGCAGCGGTTTCAGTGTCCACTATGAATTGTTACGCCTTCACAGGATCTGCTGTCAAGCTGTAAAGTACAGTAGAGCTGCAACTAGCGATTATTTTCATTATCCACTCATCCGTCGATTATTTTCTCGATTAATCGATTACTTGTTTTGTCCGTAAAATGTCCGAAAACGCTGAAAAGTGTCCATCGCCGTTCCCCAAAGCCCGAGGCGACGTCTTCAAACGTCTCGTTTTGTCCGCAACCCAAAGATATTCAGTTTACTGTCACACAGGACGAAAGAAACCAGAAAACATTCACATTTAAGAATTTGGAATTTTTCTTCTTAAAAAAAAAAAAAAAAGACTAAACGATTAATCGATCATCAAAATAGTTGGCGATTAATGGCAACTAATCGATTAATCGACTAATGGTTGTAGCTCTAAAGTAGTCATGTTGGGATGTAGACGGGGTATTGGGGTGAAGTGTAAACATTTGACTTCATTAGGTAATGACATTTGCTTAGTATTACAGAACTGGGCCTTCACACTTTAACTGGTCCATCTTCACTCAGCATATTGAATGATGCGTCAGACTTGGTGACTATACCTTCACATTTTCATGTCGATCCGAGACGTTTATTGTCGTTCTTTACAGTTGGGAGACGTCTTTTTCTACGGCAGCCCGCGGGGTAATTATTCTATTCGCGTTTCTGGCTCCGTCAACTGATTGGTCAAAGCGGATCACGTGATGTCGCCGAAGGATAGTCGGGGAGATAATACTCTTTTGCCGGGTTCCCGCAGCATTTCAAAATACAAAACAATCCCAAATTGACGTAAACGAAGCGTTGCGTTAACTTAAATTGTATCCGCCGCAACCCGGCCAATTATTCTAGTACAGACATCACTCAATTCTTACAATCTATCGCATCTTGCAAAAATAAAA
>OMKR01008971.1:10324-27709 GCA_900302355.1 Cyttopsis rosea
CACGGACTACCAGACTCACAAACAGTTTTTACCCACAGGCGATCAGGCTTCTTAACCTGCAACATCTCTAGTCTCCTATGTAAATTAATGCACATCACCACAACTAAATGTACATATCCACCGGCACTCCTTCACTTTATATTTATATTTATAATGTGCAATAGTCTTGAGTACTTTTCTAGTTATAGGTTATGTTTTTTTCTTAAATCTCATTTGTCATGTACATATATATTACCCCTGCCCTTTACTTCGACCTCGTGCCTTTATATGTGACCTCTACTTGTACGGTTGTACTTAAAGTCTTATCTGTTTGTGCCTACTACGTAGTTGTTGCTTGCCTTGCCACAAGAATTTCATTGTCCAGAATGACCTTGTGTTGTACTGTACATTTGACAATAAAACACTTTGAACTTGAACTTTGAACTTTCAGTTACAGCTACCCATATCATCAGTGGTTGAAGAGTTCAAGGTGGCAAAGTGCAGGGCTGTGATGATGTACAGAGACTCCAGCGATGAAAAGGTCAGAGGTGCAGGCATCACCACAAGATCAGGACGCAAGCGGGCAGCTGACACATCAGTGGCACAGGCTGAAAGCATGCTGAGGTTGAAGGACATCATCGAACCCGTGCATGGGAAGACAAGGACTCGGAGCCACCCACTTCCAGCAATTGGGGGAAAGCAGACCCAAGGCAGAGGAGAGACATGATCCAAGCCGAGGTCCGTCACCTGGAGGAGGAAGGGCGAAGGTCCAGGGCCGTGGAACTTGGATCACAAGGAGCCTGGACAAAATGGGACCTGCCAAAGCGGAAGATCACGTGGCCTGAACTTTGGAGACTGGAGCCCTTTCGCATCTCTTTCCTGCTCCGATCAGTGTATGACAGTCTTCCAACACCAACAAACCTGCACAGGTGGGGTATGAGGGAGGACCCACTGTGCAGGTTATGTGGAGGGAGAGGCACGTTGGCCCACATCCTGGCAGGGTGCAAGACTGCACTTAGCCAGGGAAGATACAGATGGCGTCATGACAAGGTCCTCAGAGCACTGGCTGACATCTTGGAGCAGGAGTGAAGGAAAAAGTGGCAGACCCACGTAAGACAGTGGTATTAGCACAATTAATAAAACATCCCACATCGCAGGCCTAAAATCCCTCGACAAGCAGCTCCACGGGTCATATAGCGAGCAGTCATTTCATGCCATTGGGGCAACAGCTGTATGTTATGATTCTATGATTTTTAGCTGTCCGTGTTAGTGCAGAACTAGAAATGGAAGCTGTTGAACACACAAGGCGATATATCGATATAATATTGTTATCGTGAAATGAAACTTGATATCATCTGGGATTTTGGTTATCAACATTGTGATATATTTTCCGAAATGATGGCCTCTACCTCCTTGGTCATAATATCCACATACTATTGTTTTTCAAATATTTATTGTGTGCAATAAATTTAAGAAAGCACCAATAGTCATCGCCCAAAATATCGTAGAATTATCGCCATGGAGGGATTCGTTAAAATATTGCAATATTTGATTTTGTCAACATCGCCCAGCTTGACAAGGCAGCTATTTTGGGTGGAGTAACAACCTCAAGGCAGTGTTTAAACACTCCCTTCATAGAGATTGATGTGCTGGAGATATTTGTCTTCACTCTCATTCACAGTAAACAGCTAGAAACCTGAAGTTCTTTAATTATATGAACTGTTTAAGTGACTTTTGCCAAAAACGACATTGAGAGTGGACCCACAAGGAGCGCAGTAAAAAAGGCCTAACTGATGTTTAACTATAAAAAAAATATATATATATTTTCTTATAGAGCAGGGCCTAAAATAAATGCTAAAAACACTGTCACGGGTCATTTTGAACCACGAGAAAACCGTGTGAAAAGAGTTGAAATCCTATTTTAAAACCGCTCTAATGGTTATAATAATAGCTATTACTCCATGTGAAATGTATGTGCGTTCCTACTATCTACGCATCAGTCGTGGCCAGAATAAAACCAGAGGTAGTTAAACCCTCCAGATGAACGCTTTCTGCGGCTCCTTCCTCAATCATTTCCACTGGAGGACACTGGGTTGCTTTGAGGAAAATAGGGGGAAAAAAATAAAAAATCCGCCCAGTGATTGTGAACTTCCGTGAGCATTCTTCCCACCGGGCTAAGAACGGATCTCAGGGAGCCCTCCCAGCCGCCCGAAATAAAACGCAAACCGACAAAAACAACAACAGCAGACCTGAGATGGGGAGCGCACGCCAGCGGCTCAAACGTAGTTTAGATGAAGGCCACCGGCACTCATAAGGACTGAATTCAGAGCGGAGCGTATGGAGATGGGGCTCAATGTGGGCGCGATGCTGAGGTTTGGGTTTTACATCGCTATTTACGTTAAAGAGGAAGCTTTGTTGGACGTGGCAAACATCCCAAACAGGAGGAACGGATAGACGGGGGGACAGCGTTGATGAATGCGGAAAGTGTAAATTCTTGTATTAAGAAAAAAGGAAGGCAGTTTCCCCATGCAGAGCTTAGAACTATGCTCTAATTTAGCTCCAGACGTGGTAATTGGAAATGTAGGCAGTGGTTTAAGCCGAAGGAAATTTACCAGAATGAGTCAGAAAGAACATCTTCACCTGGAGATACACACCCTTTAAAAAGCCATGGAAATAAAAAGCTGAAGACGATGTGACTTTTTGAAAGTTGCTCGTATGAACAATGTGAGAAATGCTTGTTCGCTGGTCTCTCAGGTCGACCAGACAACACCAGACTAGACGATCATCTACCGACCGTCGTGGTCACCAAAGAGGACACGGTATATACAGTACAGGGCCGGCCCTAGCCTTTTTGGAGCACGAGGCAAGATCTATAGAAGGTGCCCCCCCCCATGCACACTGCATACCCCACCATCCAAACTCCACCCAATCTGCCCTCTGATGCTGCCACCCCACCTCTACCCAACTCAACTCCATTGACAAAGCATTAGTTGGGGGGTCTGGGGGTCCTCGGGGGATCTGGGGGTCTTGAGTTTCAGGGACCTTTATTCCTGCATTCTGGTGAATTCTTATTTAAGTAAATCACAAAATAACGAGCCAACTAAATACATTTTAAAAACGAATCCAGCTTTCTTCAAGTAAACCTGAGCCTTTTTGAGGTGGGGGGAGCCAGAGTAGCCATGTGACAATGGGGAGAACATGCAGACTCCACACAGAAAGACCCCAGTCATATTCGAACCCAGAACCTTCTCGCTGTGAGGCAACAGTGCTCACGGCTCCGAATTCGACTGATGTTGTGTAGTTCTGAGGCCTGGGGCGTGTTCATGGATCAGCGATGTGCGTCGATTCTGCTCAATCTTTTAATTTCATATACTTTATATATATTAGTGACCCTTGGATTCAAAATCACCAACCCTAACCATATCCCATGACTGCTGGTCCTTTTAATACCAACACCGCTCCTTTGATTTTGCATTTTTGACAACTGTAATTATTTTTGAGTGCGTTGTCATTTGCTGAACACCAACACGCCCTCCCGAAAAAGGTCAAAGATTTATAGGTTCATACCTTTCCAACCACGGACCCCATCAACCAGAGGCCGCCTGTCAGACGGAGCTGTGTTCTGGATCAGCGCAGGGATGCAGCGTAACGGTCTAACAACATCAGAACGTGATACCAAACCACGAGGCCTGCAGAAAAACCCATCCACCCACCCAAAGATAGAACTTTATAACATCCCGTCGCCCGTCGACTTGACTGCAAAATCACAGAGTCGAGTTAAATTACTTTAAGTGTGAAACCCATAGGGACACGTGTAAAAGGCCTAAATTAAGGTTTTGGGGTTTTCTTGCACGAAGCATGCAGAGTGGACACCGTAGTCTTCACGGTTCAGTGCCGGTATGAGGAATGTTTACAGCTAACCGGTCCTGTGATCTGGGGTCAATATTAGATTTTAACCCAAAGACGTAAGTGTTTGTATAATAACAGTGTGAAGACGAAGCATGAAAATATGCTACGCTAGAAATAGATAAAATACAGCTGTGAGGTTCTTTCTTCCCGACTTATCTGTGTTGTGCAGATTCCTTCAAGGTGTTAATGATGACCATCCACCTTGTTTGCGTATTTCACAATGGGAGCACGATAGTTGAACGTGAAGAAGCCTCCACACCGAGAAACTTAACGTAGACGTAGAAATATCCCTATAGGTCACATCTCGAAATATAAAGGGCCTTTAAATGAAGAGTCACGAGTTTCATGCTTCCTGACCTCCTCGGGGGACCGACTGCGTGAAGGCGGGGCAGGTACTGTAAAAATGGAAAGCACGGTACAGATCGTTATGACGCTCTCCCCAGCCTTAATTAAGGTAATTCACTTTAAACTGCCCCATTACCTCCCAAAGGCTCGCCTGAATCCGGTTTAGAGCCATTTTACGTACTAACACTAAAGCCTGATATCTCTGGCTGTATTTCAGACTAATGACTTTCTTTCTTTTTTCTCTCTACAGCCAAAATAAATAAATAAATAAAATGAAGAGGGATGCAATTTAGGCTTGTGGTTACTATTCTGGATCCCAGTTTGCCTCAGGCTAGCCGTGCCAAAAACCAAGAGGTTTTTGTCCTTGGGTCCCTATAATTGCACACACATACTCTCACACACATATACACACAGACACTCTCACACACAGAGACACACACACACACACACACACATACAGACACACACAGACACATTCATAAAGTTGCAAGTGCCTCTTAGTGGCCTTGTCGGTTTATTAAAAACATCAAATCGGAGCCTCCGTCACTTCCTAGCTGAGAGACGCTCCCTACCCTCCTCGCCCACTTGGACAAATCAACCTGCAATTACTTCCTGTTTTTTTTCAGGTGTGCACAAAAATTCACAAAAAGAGAGACTGTAACGTGAAGGCGTGGCGGTGATCGTCAGCACTACCTCAGCACCATCATGTGAAATGGATAATTACATTTTAACGGCCAAATGGTCAAAAGGTTGCCCTGGGAGATGCTGCATCCATCATGAGGAGTGGCAACTGAAAAGACAACACAGCTAAACATTACACACAAGCGACGTATGCAAATAACACTGTCCCTATGGTTCCTATGGAAGGTCGTTCTGTTCTGTTTAGGGGAGTTAATAAAGATAAGCCCCAGAAGCCCCAGTTTCCATGTTGTGCAACGGTCCCCACCGCAGTAAAATTAAATCTTTTAAGGGGGCACTGAGTCACGTCTGGAGCAGGGCTCCAGTGCAGCTGAATTTAAGGAGCATTAACGTCGGTTTCGCCAGACGATGCTCAGAGAGAATGTGCCGGGAAATAACCAAGCCGCCCGCACGAGTCGTTTTGGACTCTCTGTGACGCTAGCAGCCGGTGTGGAATAAAGCTGCAGCGTTTCCAGCTCCATCGCATCCTGTCACAAGGAGATACCTCCACTCTATGGTGGAGCCAGCTTGGGTGTGGAAGAGGAGAGAGAGAAACGTGAGAGGTTTACTATAAAGGGGACTGAAAATCATTTAAACGTACACAATAGATACTGGATGTGCCATTTCCTATTTTGTGTGGAATCAAAACCGGTGCAAGCATTTGGAACATTTCTAATCTACTTTCTAATTGTATAGAGATTGTTGGAAAATTCAGAGGTAAATTTATTTTCTTGTTGATTATACGAGAAACATGGATGCCGACAGGTAAAAAGCAGCAAACGCGTCACAGCACCTTAAAAGGTGCTCAGTGAGGACAATTCTGCCTCACTTTCACTAACTTAACGCCATCCTGAAGCACCTGAAATGCCGATGAACCGCCCTAGCGCGTTACCCTCCGAGAGACTCCAGTCGCGCGGGGCCGGGTTGATCCAGGGCACAGGATGTGCATTTACACAAGATAGCAATTTACATTAAATGACACACGCCGTCCAAATTTAGACGGGGAGGAATCGACACTGACTTGCGTCGGGGAAAGAGAAAAAGGGAAAAAAAGAGAAAGAAAGAGAATCCCAGATCGAGATGTAATGAAAACCTTGCCATGCCACAGTGCGGTCGCTGCCACTTTCATGGTCAGATGCGACGCAGTGGCCCGAGCTGCAGAGCTGTGAAACGCCGCCTCCTCCCCCCTCATTTCACTGGGAGAGCTCCCCAGGAGACGGCACTGCAGCTGTGTTGATATTTCATAAAGAAAATAATAAAATTAATTATAAACAGGTAAAAAAGTTAATCTTAAAAAGAAAGAAAATTTGTTTTTCTTATTTTTTAACTTTTGAGGCCAAGAATTGTGTCTACTACATTATTCAGTTCGTAGTGTCTGTCTTCCAAAACACCCATCTAATTCTATGGATTTCTTTCTTTCATTAGTTTAAATAACCTTTTAAGTTATTTATTACTTAAGGGGAACTTAAGGAGTTGAATTTCGAAAATTCAAAGAAATGTCTTATTTTAAAAGACAACACACAATTTATTTTTCTTGTTTAAAGAATTTATTAAGTAAACTTTTCTCTCCCCGCTGGCAGAACATTGTGATGGCAGTGGCTCCGGAGGTGGTAATCAGAGGATCGCTGGTTCGATCCCCAGCTCCTGGAAGTGCGTGGCAGCATCCTCAAATAAGGCACTGAACCTCCTCAGCCTTGCATGGCTGCCATCGGTGGGTGAATACGTTTGTGGATGGGTGAATGTGCGGCGCCTTCGCATCCCTGGACTAGAAAAAGTGTTCTATCAAATCCTCTCCAAATGACAGCATTGACAGAGGCGATCATTACAGATTAGATGCACCAGAAGGATATAAACCGTGATGAATGTGGGTAGCAAAGTACAAAGAGCAGGTTTTTAATAATATCTTCAATGGCTCTGAGCGTTCCAAACAGGGGTAGTGATGGTCCCCCATTTGCATCTTGCGTGCAGTTACCATGTAATCATTCAGGGTGTAGGCTCCATCCACAAGCTTGTGATGGTGCTTAGATGCCTAATGCAAAGTCAATGACAGATTTCTGAAAGCCACTAACCGATGCCACTTCCCATGGAAGAAAACAAAAAAAAAACAATTCAATCATGGTGCTATTTATAGCCTCGCCATTAGACAATGTCTGTTGACCTTTAACCCTTAACCAGCTGGGAGACTTAATGTTCTTATTGGTGATAACAAGTCATGGGGAGATGGGGTTATGTATACGTATACATAGAAACACAGAAGCTGCCCATTACGACTCATCATCTCCCAGTTTTCCATTTGGAGACCTTTATCTTTGCACGCCATGCTCAAGCTTCTGACAGATCAACGGATTTGAACCCGGAACCTTTATTCCGGAGCTTTGTTCATTTGTTCTAGAGAGCAGTTTTAGACGAATGGTAAATGGTAAATGGACTGCATCTTATACAGTGCTTTTCTCATCGTGCGACCACTCAAAGCTCTTTACAGCACGTGCCTCACATTCACCCGTTCACACACACATTCACACATTGATGCCGGCGGGAGCCGTGCACGGTGCACACCTGGAGCTGGGGATTGAACCAGTGCCACTATAGGTGGGTGTGGTTCTGCAGAAAATGCAATAGAAGCAACAGGCGGGGGAGCAGAGCCTGAACTCTGCCCCCTGGCGGTTCACAGCTGCACTGCAGTCCCAAAGTTACACCACCGAGTGTCAACAGTTATGAGGAATAAACAGCTGAACTGAAAAAATAAGGTTTAAAATGTATTCAGCTGTGTTGATTCTACATGAGCTGGAACACTATTTCAGTATGAAATAATAAAGAACAACATTACTGCTTTTCATAAATGTCACATTTATGCAAATAAATATCAATTATCACTTTGAATCTTAAAATAAGAGGTACAAAAAATCTAAATAGTTTCAGTAAATAAATAGCAATAAATAGCTTGTTTTGCCGAAAATATTTTTAAGTTTTGGGACATAAAACTCACACCAACTCCACCTGCACTAAGTCTTCAGAAGCAAACACCATCTCAACTAGTCTTTATTTTTCCAGAAATACTCTCCGTCAATAGCTGCTCTGTCAACAGCCGCTTCTTTCATATAATAGGATTACTGACAAACTGCAGTTAAAAATGTGAATCCAAGCTGGAGTAGGAAACCAAAAGCAAACAATTACCAAAGCAGAGGGATCTTTTTATACAGCACGTGCAGCAATTTCATCAAACACCGAGAGAAACCAGTGGGAAGGCAAACAGAGCCACCGCAGAGATTCAAAAAGAGAAATATGGAAGAGTCCAAAGACGATATCTCCTTCTGTTTACAGAGCGAGAGAGAGTGTGAGAGTGGGAGTGGGAGGGAGAAAGGCAGGCAGGGATGGAGGCAGGAAACGGAGCAGGGAGGAGTCAGGTTCGAGAGCTGGCGTCCCGCTGCAGACACGGCACCCCTCATTAAGGATGACATCACGGTGGGGAGGACCTTCCGTCCCCCAGCAGCCTCCGGGCGTGATGCTGGGGTCCGGGCTGGGTATAAAAACCTGGAGCCCGACACCCTGGGAAGGAAGCAGCCGCAGCTCGGACAGACGACGCGCTCGCCACCGAAAGGATATAGCAGCATCCAGACCGCACTGATCTTTGGAGCCTGCACATACAGGTAAGCATCCTCCGCTGGGTCCGCTTCCAGGAAGTGCTGTTGGTTCCCGGGGCGACGCGTCTCCAGCATCAGGTGGAGGCAGGAACCCAAATGATGGTGTTAGATGATCAACAGGCCAAGAAATTGTTTCTTTGTGTAGTTTCAGGATTGAGACAATTTCAAAAACCCTTTGTGACAAATCTTGAATTGAATGAAATGTGAAGAATAGCAGATGCACCTCCACCACATGGTGTAAATAAATAAATGAATGAATGAATGAATGAATATGTATATTTTCCGCTTCTGTTGCCAAATAGTCAAATCGTTATAGCGTCTTATTCCACAGTGAATGCTCAGATGATCAATAGGTCCAGGTAGCTCAGATGGCTGATTTGTGATTTTTTTATGTCTTTCCCTGCATCTCCTCATTCTGTTTGTTTGAGTGCTGATGCACTTGGCCGTGCGGCTTCGCCAATTAACTTCTGCAAATGAAGTTCATTATTTTTTATCCGGCGTGTAACGCGTCTGAACCCAAGTAGGAGTTGAAGGAGATTTCGAGACTTCGAGGAGACGCTTCTCACACCTCACTTCTTCCATCTCGTGCAGGTTTGGCTTCGCAAGATGGACCTGAGGGTGACCAGTTTCCTCCTGGTCCTGCTGGCTTTGGCCGAAGCCACGCCAGAGCGGTACTACCAGCCAAAAGTAGTCAAGCATGCCTACCCCGCCAAGAGCCATGGTAAGTTACACAGTTCCTGTTTCAAACTGGAGATTTATCATGTCAAAGACATGTATTCCACTTTTATCATTTTATAATTAAAGATGCCAAGTACTGGGAAAATGTAATCCTAGAAAGTATTTATTTCCGGTAAAACCTAGTCTAGTTTTGATATAATGAAGGCGTTTGACTCATTTACTTTCTGTTTTCAAATGAACAAAGTATTTCGGGGTGGCACCGGAACACACCTATTTATTTTCAGTTTCGTAATGAAAATCCTGCCAAGTCTGTGGTTAATTTTAAACCTCAGCGGCGCATGCAGCAAATCTCCATTCAGGCCATATTAATGCGACAATCCATCTTTTTGATGCGCAATATTAAAATACACTTAGCCAAATAGAGCGGGGGAAAATATGATAGATGACATTTAAGGACACTCGGTATATTGCTGCATTAAAGCTCTAGTCTTCAGACTGAAACAGGTGATTTTCTAAGAAACATATCAGGCACAACACCATGCAGGCAACATAAAATAAACCAAATAACAGCAAAAGTTATGCTAACGCCTCCACTTTGGAAACTTATCTCAGACAAAATTAAATCCAGTGCGAATTACAATGTCAGAAAGAAAAATCGGAACAATACCTCAATTTTAAATATTAGTCGCAACCTTGTGAATGTGATTGGGTCCATAATACCATTTATGGAGTAGAACGGTGCAAGTTAATGGATCCAGCTGATAAGAATTCTACGTCCGTTTTGGAAACGTGCTCCTTATCTGCCTTTAAGAAATCTGCACCAAACCACTGGTGGAGTTGCTCGTTGGCCAACAGTGAAACACACCCAGGTGTAAATTAATTCCAGCGCATTGCTTGTCAATCGGCAACAGTGACAACAGCCTGGTTAACAAAGCTGTGGTCACAGTTTAATTTCTTAGCACGTAAGTTATAATCAAGACCTCAAGAGCCAATGGTTGAACAGATATTTCGGTCTGACGAGGGTTTTAATACGTTCTAACACTCTCCACGGTCAACAACAATGAGAGCTTGATTTTTGAAGAATAAAATTTAAATCCCCGAAGCAGATGTTACCACGCTGCGACGGCACGCCCTGAGAAACCGCACCGCGGTTTCCCAACGGCACCACACACTTTGAACCGAAACGCGGCATGGAGGGAGAGACACTCAGACAACAACCGATTGTAAATCCTCCAGAGAAACCACAAGGTTCCACTCTGCACCATCGTGTGATGGACGTGCATCAAAACCTGCTGCCAAACACAGACAAAGGCCCGAAGCAAAAGGTTCAGGGTGCAGTGTGGGCAATGCGAGGACAATGGAAGACCCGGGGATTGCGGAGGAAGCCCGGCGGCGCAGTAGTGCTGCCCAGTGTAAACAGCTCAACCGCGACTCAACAACAGGCCGGCCTTTAAATCCGACCACGCACTATCACCACCCCACTCTGCGGTGTTTCCAGCCGCCAAAAACTCCCACTCTGGCTCAGATTTGTCCCTGGGGCGGGCGAGCTTGGTCTTATGTGGCGTTGCAAATGACAGCCCTGCCGCCCTGTTCCGTTCTCGACGCGCTGGACCCTGTCGCACTTTGTTCACAGCTCACTCGTAGTGATGGCCTCGCAATTGCGACGCTTTAGGTGACAACGCAGGCAGGGACTCCAGCTCGAGTTCACATTTTGCACAACCTTCATGCGGACAGTTTAGAGAAAGGGACTGAACGAGAAGACGAACGGGATGAACGGGACGACCAGCTGGCTGCGGCAGACTCAAAGTTGGAGAAGCTTTGTTGTGGACAGTGGACTCCAACCTCCACCTCAGTCAGAATGAAATAAAACCTGAAAGCTCCTCAATGCTCCTTGTGGAATTACTTTTGAGTCATTGCACAACACATTCCGGTGCTTCTGTAAATAGAAGTAACCAATCAAGGTTGGACAGGAGAAGCAGGAAATTAAAACTAGAAAATTTGGTATTTCTGAAAGGGATTTTACATATTTTATTGTTATTTATTGTTAATTATAGTATCACAAGATATGTTGACCATTACCTTAGGATAAATATACAAAATATATATTTTTTCATATATTTAAATTTTTATTTAAATTTTAAATTTTAAAATTTAAAACAACTTTCAAATTGAATCAAAAGTATTTCTAGGTATTGCGAGTAAGCATGACATAACTATCTATATACTAGATATGCCCTCATTGAACCCTGGTTGCGTCTGGCCACACACTCTGCATTAATTGACAGAAGGAGTGACGTCAACAAGTCACAGACCACTAACTATATAGATTCACCAGCCCTGGCAGCTCAGGAAATGAGGGGGTGCACATGGGCTGGTTTGCTGGGTCCCCACATGGCAGACACTCAGTGGAAATGTCCCCCTCCAGACTACCCTGGGAAAGAAAGAAAGAGTCCCACAACCTTTCCCATAATCATAGGGAGTGGTATCTCTTGCGCTTTAAAAACAGGTTGTGGTCGCATGGGGACGAAAGCCAGCATCAAGGTTATTCAAGGACCAAAGAACTATCTTGGAGTGAGGGAATGTGGAGGCAAACATTATGAAAAAAATATCCTCTCCAGAGTTTTCTTTACACTTCTGTGTGTAGCCATAACCTGCCAAATTGCATTGAAAAAATAAATCTAAACAATTTGGAACATGAAATTGAGGGGTTGAGGTATAAAGCTTGCATTAAGAAAACCTAAAACATACATGGGTTCAACAAGTGGAAGCGATCTTCTTTTAAGCTGATCCAATTTCACTTCAGTGTGGACAATTTCCTTTTGGGGAACAATTTGGAGGGAATTTCACACTAACAGTTGTTTGATTCCCCCAACGCCCAGTGAGATTAAACAATGGGCCTGATCGATGTCCCGACAAGTGAAGCGTAATACAATTGGTTATCAATACTCATATAAAATGGGTCACATCTCATAGTTCAATGTGCTTTTTCATCTTTAGAACTATCTACTTTGACTTATATGATCACTAAAAATATTTAAAATCCTCTTAAAAATCCCCAATTGCATAGGTAAAACTAAACCGTGATCAAAAGAACAGAGAATAATTACCAAAGAATTTATCAAACCTGGTGAATGAGCTCATCAACTGATATAACAACAGCATTTATGGAGGAGAGTCATGCAACATGTATGGATTCCCATTCTGTGTGAAACTGTCAATTATAACCATAGTTCTTTTATATTTTCTAGCCGTTGCAGGTGATCCAGGCGTTCAGGGACCTCCAGGTGAGCCAGGACCAATGGGTCCTGCTGGTCCTCCTGGGAAGAGTGGTATGGGCCATCCCGGACCAAAAGGCCTCCCCGGACCTGCCGGACCTCCTGGCTACGCCCAAGCTGGTAAACCTGGAACACCAGGCGGCCCTGGAAAACCAGGTAGCAATGGCGTTCCAGGTGAGAGAGGTGCAAATGGCGCAACTGGACCAATGGGTCCCAGAGGTGCACCTGGAGCTCACGGAAGCCCCGGACCTGCTGGACTTTCTTCCCCCGGAAAATCCGGACCCCACGGCCTGCCTGGACAAATGGGACCGAGAGGAGAGACCGGTCTGAAGGGACACCCCGGTATCCCTGGCATGCCTGGCCAGAAGGGAGAGAGAGGACATGGTATAACTGGGGCTCAGGGTCCATCTGGCCAAGTGGGCCCAATGGGTCCTTCTGGTATGCCTGGCACACCTGGAGTTGGCAAGCCTGGTACCCCTGGTTACCCTGGCGATGCTGGAAAGCCTGGAAACCCCGGTAGAGATGGAGCTCCTGGAGCAACAGGTATGCCAGGAGCAAAGGGTCACCAAGGAAATCCTGGAGTCGGAGCACCAGGAAAGTCTGGTCAGAACGGTACTCCAGGTCTGCCAGGACCTATGGGACCTAAAGGTCCTCAGGGTCCAGCTGGACAGCACGGCTCACCTGGCATGCCAGGTATTGGTAAATCAGGTGTCCCTGGGATGCCAGGTGACAGAGGAGCCCCTGGTACCTCAGGAACAACTGGTCAGAAGGGAGAGCCAGGACCCAGTGGTTTTACCGGTCAGCCAGGCGGTACTGGTCCTATTGGCCCATCTGGTCCCCAGGGTTCCAGAGGATTCCAGGGAGAGCCAGGCGGACAGGGACCTAAGGGCGACACCGGCATGGTAGGCGCACCAGGGCCAAAGGGAACCAAGGGTGACCCAGGTGCTCAGGGCTTCACAGGGAAACCAGGCATCCCAGGGGCAGCAGGTTCTACAGGAGCTACAGGATACACTGGTCCTCAGGGTGCAAAGGGATCACAGGGCCACACTGGTGCCCCCGGAATTCCAGGTGCTATGGGCATTGCAGGACCAAAGGGACAAACAGGACACTCCGGAGCACCCGGAAAAAGTGGTGAAAACGGATTTCCAGGCAGCAGTGGACCAGTTGGGCCTCCTGGACCTGCCGGTCCTGCCGGGCTTAAGGGCCACCCAGGTCACCCAGGACCTCCTGGCCCTGCTGGCGTAATGGCTAAGGGAATCTCTGGTCCCCAGGGTCCTCCTGGAACTCCAGGTGCCAGAGGTCAGGATGGTCGCCCAGGCCCTACCGGTCCACCCGGGCCCCCCGGTCCTCCCGGAGAGATGGCCTACCACCATGAAAAGAGCATGCCCATCAAATCGCACGAAGTTGTGATGCCCCATGAGATGATGAAGGCCCCCATGTCTGCCTTTAGTGCTGTGCTGACCAGTGCCTACCCTCCAGCTGGAAGCCCCATTCAGTTCAACCAGGTCCTGTACAACGGGGAGAACCACTACGATGTGCACAGTGGCGTGTTCAGTTGCCAGATCCCAGGTCTCTACTACTTCTCCTACCATATGCATGTCAACGGTGCCAACGCATTGGTGGCCCTCTACAAAAACGAGGAGCCAGTCATGTTCTCCTACGATGAGTACAACAAGGGCTTCCTTGATCAGATGTCTGGCAGTGTTGTCCTTATGCTGCACACCCATGACAGAGTCTACATCCAGGTTCCTGATGAGGAGAGCAATGGTATCTTTGCTGCAGACAACGTTCATTGCTCTTTCTCTGGGTTCCTGATCGCCTCAACGTGATTTCACTAATCAAATTTCACAAACAAAGCCTTACGAAATACATTAACTACTCATGTCAAAATACCATTGAGATTGTAATTAATGTAGAATAACAAAAAATTCTACATATCTGCCTCAACCCTATTTTTACGTGAACAGCAATATGTTTTTCCATAGCTGTCCGGTAAGAGAGGCATTAATAAAGAGATTAGATGAAATATAGAAATGAATGTTCAGATGGTCCCCAATGCAGGATGTGTGCCTGTGCAATTCTAAGAAACACAAAACGATATTGGAAGATAATATTTTAACTGGTGCTCTAGAACTGCCTGTAACATTTACAGCAAATTTTTTATGTGTTTTTTGTTTATTAATGTATGTCGTCGAATACGTTTAAACCTGTAATGTACATGCAAAGGAAACCACTCGTTTCAATCAAATATGCTTTGTTGAGAACATTCATTAACACAGGGTGAGAACTTCAAAACGCTTTGTAACAACAGCCATGTCCCATTGGATGTATTATGTACATGCGATTGACCAAAACAATGAATAAAGTTCTAGTTCGAAAAATGTGAGTGTATGAATCCTTCCCATCGCAAACATACTGTGCACAACGATCTCATTCGGCAGACTCTCACAAAAACAAGTCCATGAGTTGTGAATAGAGTGCATACCTTTAAACGCAGATGTATTGTAGTTGTGGTCGATTGCAGCAACCATGTCTTTCCAAAATTCTGAGTTCACCTCACTTCCCCGCTGTTCAAACAAACAAACATGAAGGTCTATTTTAATACACTGCATTCTACTGTATATGAAAACCTCAATGATTCATCAATGAAAGAAAAATTAGAAGTAGAAATTACCTTGTTCAACATATCCACAACTCTTCCGCAGAGCATAGCACCAGGTAGATCAAAATAGTTGTCATAAAAATAGTATTTTGCTGCAAAAGAAAAATAAAAACACAGTGCAAAGGTCAGGAAAGAGTTTACGGGAAAAAGTGACATTTATCATTACCATAATATTCTATAGATGGAATGTTTTAAATCTTATGTTATTTAAATGTAACATTAATGAAATGGCATATGGGGGGAATACCGGATCTGGTGAAAGAGCTGTTGAGGCTATTGAAGTGCTGCCATTCCCTTTTTGGACCATAATGTTTGATGATCTCTTCTGTGCTGAGGTCCTTGGATCCATGTGTCGCTCTAATCACACACAAAACAAAAATTATATTTCATATCCTAGAGGAATGTCTAAGAAATATTATTAACAAAACACATATACTGTGTGTATATATAATGGGTATGATATAGTGGATCATTTTCAAGGATACTTCCTCGGTACTGTATGTAGAGTTTGGGATTTTAGGAAATATGACCACATGGGATTGTACAGTAGGAAGAATAGGATCCATCCTAGTTAGATTGCTTGTAAATACATGAAACATGAGTTGCAGTGTTTCCCATTAATATATCAGGGCCGGGCAGTCGAATTTCTTCCGCCAGTCTCCTGTTGCAAAAAATGTATTAATAAAAAAAAAGAAAAAATGTACTGTTTTATTTGTTCAATTTCACTTTTAAAGATGAATATTTACACCCTTTATGTCCAGATGAGTATCTTAAAGTACCTCACTAAAAAAAAGACAGAGAGGAGATGAGGAAGACTCAATAGAGGTAACGTAGTAATAGCAAGCCAATTGTCAAATATGTCAAATGCAAAATGTTTCATTCATTTAACCAATAGTAATGAAAGGCTATTGGTATATAGTAATAGGAATAGGAAGACCACTTTAAACATAAATACATGTGTCAATAAAAATATCTAGAGTATTGCAATTATACTTGTGTTTTTTTTATTGTACATTCCACGTACAGTCCCACGTAGAACAGGGGCAGCAGGGGAACAGCCTCGCCCGAGGAGAGGGACATGGAACAGGAAGGGACATGGAGCAGGTGCCAGTTTGACAGCACAGACAGGGGCATCAGGACAGAGGAGTTGGTATATGGAAAAATAATGGAAAGTTATTTCTTCCATTTATTTAATTGGTTTGACGACCAATTAGGTTGATATGGAATGGGTTTACATTATTGGAATTTTTCATCATAAAATCAATGTGAATCTGGTCAAATGTTTGAGCTCATCACATGATGAGGTGACCTTTGACACAACCTTTTTGACAAAACAAGGACGCTATTGAAGCCGCCCCCGCGGAGTGAGACGCACCCTTCGTCCAAACACCAGCGGCGACCTGCGGAACCTACCGTAGAACCGTTCCGTCTTCAGCCAGCTTCACCAGGTTTCCATCCTCCAGGTCCACCACCAGCCCTTTGAAACTGGGACGGAGGGAAAGGCATGAGAACTCGGACAGCTGCAGGAAAACCGAACCTTTGCCTTTCTGAGACGTTGCTTAATTTAAGATGAATGAGTTCCAGACTAGGAAGTCCTGGACTAAGGTGATGAAGGACTAGTCAGCTGGTCTTGGTGCTGGTCTTAGTCCAGATCAACCTGGTCCACCTGGAGGCCACGCCCATAAATCCAAAGGTTTAATTTAAAATTCACTTAGACCTGGATAAACTCTAATCTTCCTTCTGGAAATCAGATTGTTTAACACCAAGACTAGTGCAAGTCTGAGACTATTTTAAACCACGATGGGAAAGGCAATTTCAGTTAGTCCAGACTGAAAGTGCAATTTAGTCTGAGATTAGACCTGATCTGTGTCCGTCAAATGCTTCACCTTCACTACGAGATGGATTAAACAGTAATCCTGAGTATTTAATAATTGGTGATGTCTTCAAATTTGATTTAAGTAATAGTTTGAGCTACGTCAACTCCGTCAGGGTAAAATCCCATTATAGCGATGGATTGATGTGCAGGCAGCTGTCATCGTTGTGATGTGTGATGACATAACTGGTTAATAGCAACAAAAATCCAACTACACAGTGAATATAAATGTTTGTGTACATGTTTAACTGGATACAGTACTATATTAGACCAAATTACACCTACATTATATCTATATTATGCCTACACTCTATTCTATCTGAATGATCTGTAGATCTAATATAT
>OMKR01009005.1:3251-17372 GCA_900302355.1 Cyttopsis rosea
TTATTGGTCAGTTATCTTCAAGAATTGTTTATTATTCACACATCCTTTAACCACACACACACACACACACACACACACACACACACACACACAGGTGTGGTGTGATCTAAATCAAGTTAATTACGTGTAGTTGTGTTACCTTATGTGGACACCGTCCAATTTCAACACACACCACCATAGTGGTAATACTACTACTCGACAACACGAACATAAAACAACAGAACAACACTTACAAAACACTAGTAAAACCGTTAAAAGGCATATTAAAATGCGCTCTGAAAGCAATTAAAACTGCCAAGCCAGTTTACAAATTGACGACAGAGGAAAGCTGTCATTTTTCCACATTTCGTGGGATGCCAGGGACAGGGGGGAAAAAAAACAGGGAAACGAATATAATACTATAAGTTGTGCCTATATCTAAGGGAAACAGAAATCCAAGACCTTGTGAAATGTTAATAGGTTAGAAAAAATGGTTCCTAACCCCACAATTTATGTTTGACCGTCTCACCCCTCGGCCACACCAGAAGCGTCACGTCAACGACGCGAAAGCTTCAGATACGTTGCCATGTTAATCAATATGGAAGGTCACACCAAGCGGAAGTGTCATCGTCGCAGAAACGTCATCGTCACAAAAGTGGCATGCCACGAGGCTTCTAGACCCCTGCGTTTTTTACGCCTTTTCCATAGAGGTCCATGATGGAGAGAGATATTGTGGTGTGGTGTGGTTTGTGCGGCCATGCCTGTCTTGAGTCTGGTTCAGGCGTGGCTGCACACCTGTTGCTCATCAGAGGAATTGATGAGCACAAGTTAAAATCACCCGTCCTCACACACACAGGGAGAGCCTTGGTCCCTGTTCAGGCACCAGTGTGGCAGTTCCGCCTGCCACACACCACCCAAGTGGCTTTTCCAGGGCTCTCCAACACAGGGACACAGGTGAGATGGTGAGGACAACCCGGTTTATTGCAGAGAGTCGGCAAGATGGAACAAGCTGGGAGCAGATGGAAGGTGTCATGACCAGGGCTCTCCTCCTGTGTGTGTGGGGGCGGTTGATTTTAACCTGTGCTTATCAATTCCTCTGATGAGCAACAGGTGTGCAGCCACACCTGCTCCCAGATCCAATCAACTAGACCCAAGACAGGTGTGACCTCTCAAAACACAGTGCCCCCATACCACAGATGTATTTAGTGAAAATATTTAATTACCAAGCCTGGTATGCATAGGGTGACCACCTATGCATACAGTGTGCAGAACGCAGCATTTTTGTTGCCAACTACTTCATGAAGCGTCATAGGCCTATGACGCTTGTGGCTCACAGTGCCTATGATAGGCTCACCACAGCCTTAACAATGACACATTGATTGATTGACACACATACAAACAAATCAGTGTTGAATTTAGACGCATGGTTTGTTTATGTTTTATGATTTGGTTAGGTAATGAGTGGGACAGAAAATGATAAATGTTTATGTAAGCGCTGAAAACAAGTATAATATTATTATTATTATTATTTTAATTGTGGTGAAAACTGGGATTTTACAGATATTTGTCGGGACTCGGGACACCCGGCTCGAAACCAGGACAATCCCGGACAAACCGGGACATCTGGTCACCGTAGGCCTTAATAGAGTATTTTCACATTTATAAAATGAGACATTTTTATAATGTCTCATATTTCAAATCTTATTTTTATTCAAACAAGCTCCAGCTAACCACATAATGCAAATTGATAGGATAGTTGAGAAAACACATCTGAAGCAAAATAAATTAAAATCATGCTAAGCTTAGCACAAAAATGTAGCACCCCATAATCTCCTTTCTCCCCAAACTCTGAGACCTTGCTTAACATTTGTGTGCGTGTGTGAATTTGCTTCGGGGTTTGCGGCAGAATACAATTACCGCTCTGACATGGAATGTGTTTGGCTAGAATTTATCGTCTGCCAAATGCTCCCCTAATGCTCCCTCGGCTCGTCTCGTCTCGTCTCGTCTCTTCCCTCCAAAAGATTGTCTTGTTTATCTGACCGGATCTTTTCTGTCTTCCCACGACGCTCTTTCCCACAACCCCCGTCTCTGACCCTCACTCACCCTTCTCCTTCTCTGTCCGTCTCTCTTGTCTTTCTGCTCTCACCCCCTCCCCAAACCGACTCCCAAAAACACCACCATCATCCACCACCACCTCCTACATCTTTTTCACAGATGAAGTGTAGGATGTCAGCGTGGGGAGTTGGCTTCGGAGGTGGACGCAGGTCAGTCTTGTGGACGACCATTCAACCCCCCTGGTACTCATCCCCCTTTTGCCTAATAAAAGCCATAGAGAGTAGCCGGTGTCTGTGTCGGCTTTTTAGAATTACCCCAATGAATGCTGTCGTACCACCATTATCCAAGCTGAAATCCCCATAGGACATACAGTATGTACCATGTTTATTAAGAATTATTCAGGTTTGTGTGACAATCATTGTGGAGGAGTCATCTATGGGGTCTTTAAGTGCTCATTATGAAGCAGTAAAGGCCTTTTATCTCCATTTTTCCCCTTTTGATACTTTGTTTTTTCCTACCAAAGAGCGCCTTCATCACATTTCTTTAACTTTTAACTAAGCACCCCAGACCCTTTTCCGGTTCACTGATAGTATACAGTAGGACAGTGTTTTTCAACCGCTGTGCACACTAGCTCTTGTGTTGCAAGATCAAAATTGCAAGGCTGCAATTTCAATTCAATTCGTCTCATCCATCAGTTCCAGCCAGAATAGCAGCTACCGCAGAACAAGCTTCACTCTGAAAGTGAGTGACTCTTCGTAGTGATGAACAGTTTGACTCTTTTTTGAGATTCAGTTACATTCCTATTACTTCACGGAGTGTGACGGGTCTGTGTGGAAGAAATACAGTGAAATACACCTTTTTCTTGTTTTTCACAAATGGAATAAAGGTTTCACAAATCTGAAATAGGGTTTGAAATGCTGTTTAGGCTTTTTATTATAATCAAATCCAGATTTGACTACTATAAGTACAGTCGTTTTTTTTTTTAATGGCCAGGTGTGAAAAAAACAAACAGTGAAATCCACCTTTTCTCTGTTTTCACGAATAAAATAGCATTTTCACGAATCACAAATCCTTCTGTTTAATATCACTACAGTAATACAAACCATTTACCATGTGTTTTTTTTAAGTTCAGCCATGCACCAATTCTGTCTGTCAGTTACTAGTCAGTAATGTTAGTGAAAATTCAGAGGTTTTCGAACGTTGCTCCAAAATCTGAGGTTTTTGAACGCACCATATTGTCATAAACTGCGAATTGACTCACTTTCAGCTGATTACTGAAATTAAAAAAATGCCGCTTGAGTGTTTGAGTGTTAATGGTTTGCCTAAAATACATTTTTAAATTTTTCACAAAAAGAATTTTGACATAAAAAACAATGGCGGACGCCCTACAGTACCTCCACGGACCTCCGGTTGAAGTTTGTGAGTCTTGCATTGCAATTTAGTGGTTGACAGGATAGCGGTGTGCCGTGGGATCATTTCATTGTAAAAATGTGCGCCGTGGAAGATGAATGTTTGGGACACTGGTGCAGGGATTAAAACTGGCCAGCACATGTTTCGTATATCAACCCACACACCTGGTTAAATGAATACACAATTATTTGACTTTAAATGAGATACTTAACAACTGCTTTAGTTGGTGCAGTTTGCTGTTGTGGCTGCAGTACATAGTCATTGTCACGGGAGGTAATAATGGCGGTAGTGCTTGTGTCTGTGATTAGTCATTGAATAGTTGGGCTGATAATGACAATTATGTAATGATATTAGCGAGTTTGTGCAAACGTACACTCCCGGAATGTTCCATCTGTTTCTTGAATCCTCTGCTCACTGTAAACACTGTCTAAAGTGCACTCTCGAACAACTCACTTAATGGAAACCATTTGTCCAGGAAACATTTAAACTGTCCACATCTTCCAGAAATACTTTTATCCCCAAAGAGAATTGGGGAACAAACGGCACTTTTATTTTTCATTTGGAAGTTGTTTTTTTTACATTTTAACGGCATAGTTTTACTGATCTATATAATTAGGTGAAGGACAAAAACTAATAGATGCAGGTTATTTTTCCTTCAGATTGCTATATAATATATTTTATAAAAAAGGTTTAAGGCCAAGGTGGGGGCTTATATTACACAGAGATACTCTCACGAACGGTTATAAGTGACTTAAGAAATGTTTTTATTGCTCATAATCTTCAACATTTCTTTATTTAGTCCACTATTTGGACTTCTCTCTCTCTTCTTGTGGTTTCCTGTTCTCATGACCTCCCTGGACTGTGAGGAAAGGAATAAGCCCTCGTATAAAAAACAAAAACAAAAATCAAATAAGTTGTCACATGGCCCCTAATAATTCGACTTAGACATTTTTTTTTTATAATTATTATAATTTTTTTTACAACGGGAATAGCTGTGTTTTACTCACTGAATAACCGACTGGTATGACCTGGGAAGGGTTCGGTGCAAGGCTTTGGGAATTAACCGGGACGGGCACTCGGGTAGGCCATCCCGCTCACCCTGGCAGGGCCCATGGGGGCTCTCGGGTTGAGAGGCGGGCGGAGTCGCATCCTGAGAGGAAGCTCGGAAACAAAAGCCCACAAATACCACACGTTAATAGGTGACCCTGGAAATCAGAAATGGCAGGAGGCGGACCATCGAGAGGTCCGTTTAGGCTTAGGTAGAGGCCAGACGCAGAGCGGAGCGTCGGAAAAACCCAACATTTTTGAGATGCCTGCGTCGGGATTGTTAAATGTTTGGAAGCGTAATACAACCGCGGGAATAGTAACAAAGGTTGTAAAGTGCTTTTTAGGTATTTAAGATGTAGGGAAACAGTCATTTAACCTTGCGTTGCATAGGCATAGGCTGTGTTTTTGTCTAAATGCTATTTGTCATTTTAATTTAGATTTTTCTTTTTTACATCCACCCGTGCCAAGATGCATTAAATGGTGGTTCTGCGCTGTCCCAGGGAGACATTAATAAACATTTAAACTTGAAGGACAGGGCTTCTTTCCTCCATGTTCAGTCCTGTACGTATTTGGGCAATGCAACGAGTTGGATTGAGGCATTACCAGGACCAGTTAGGAGGCCTAGAGTTTCACGTCTGGATGTCCAGATAAGCAAAAACTTCATTTGTATTTACTATTATTGTCTTAATATGTCATTCTGAGTGAATGAGAAACAGGGGTTTGTGATAAAGTCTGAAGTATAGGGTTTTTTTTCTCTCTTTGTAAGTGATTAACTCATCACGCTGATATTGGACCAGCACTCCTGAATGGTTCCTCTTCCCTGCCTGACCGGCTTTTCTTTTGTTTTTTAAACAAACTGCTGATTTAAGGTCTAAGAAATTGTTTTTTTTAACACTGGTCCCCGGCAGTTCGAATTTTTGTTGGGAGAACTCGACCTGCATAGTTTTTCATGACCACATACAAATGTTTGCACTCTGGGACTTACTAGGACTAAAGTGTTGTGGTATGGGGGCCACAGAATTCATCTATGCATAACATATTTGCTGTAACTACTCAAGAGCAGACTTTGTGTTCTCGGAAGGCATGTCATTCGGGCTTGTTCTTGGGAAGACCCTTGGTCAGGTTAACCCTGGGATATGCTTTTAAGTATTTTCTTGATGTTACGCAAACTTAAGTTTGAAACATAACTTGAGCCGTGACAGGTGATTTAAAGAAAGCTTACGGATGAAAAGCAATCTTATTTTGTCTTTATTAGAGTGCCTCCTCTAAATAATATATCTTTCTTCTCTCACCTTTTCTCCATCCTTTTCAGTGGGGAAAGCGTTGCCATGGCATCAGAACCTCCAGATGTGATGATCAACCAGGAGGCGGCAGAGGTTGCAGAAGAATGCCCAAGTAAGAATCCAACAGGCTGCTGCAGAGGGACATTTTGACTTTTTGACATGGAAATACTGTATTTAAAGGATAGGTTCACCATTTTTCAACCATTTTTCAACTTTTTGGCCCAAGCAAATATTTCTAGTAGTAGCTAATCATAGATGAATCATAAATGAGGAACTTAAATTGGTTCTCAGCAGTAGGAATCCATAAAAAATATAGATATCTTCATCGTTGTGATGTAATTTGGATATATTTTAATTACGGGTCAAACAAATATAAATTGTATCCGGTTTCCCTTTTATTGAGGAAACATGTCACAGTCATATATGTTAGCAGTAACATGCAACGTGCTTATTCCTGTTGTTGTAAGGTACTGCTAGTTTACCACTACATGATCCTTGATAATATCTGAATAATACATAATAATACACAGCGATATACAGTAGAGAGCCACCTCGTGTTTGAGAGAACTTCTGGTAAAATTTGCAAAAGAGTGCCTGAGAAATGCACCATCAATAGACATCTTTAAAAGTAATCTTAAAACATACACGCCTGGCTTTTACATCTGGGTGTATTTTTTTTCTTTATTTTCTTTATTTATTAATTTAGTTTTACTTTAATTTTATGTATATATTTATATTGTTTTTTCATTTATTTTTTTACATTTCTTATTTTCTTCGTCTATTTTATGTAAAGCACTTTGAATTGCATTTGCTGCCTGGAAGGTGCTCATAAAATAAAGTTCGATTTTATTGTCTCAAAAATAGCTTAAAATTTGGACCTAATGCCTGGTATTGTCGGGCAGCTGTTTCCGCAGTTAAAATAAACCTTCTGAAACCTGATTAAACTTTTTTCCACGAACACTTTTCCGGTCTCTACACTGTGCACTTTGCTTAAACCACCCAGCCAGAAGACACTGGTCTTCCCTTGAGAATGCATCTTTATTTTTCCTTTAAGGAGATTCTGTGGTGTATTCTCCTTTTTTCCATACACCTACAGTATCATCCTTATTGTCCTTATTTTTGATGGTGCAAAGTAGAGACAAGAAACGGGCCAGGAGAAACAAGGGAGAGGAAATTCTGCCGAGACATGAAATTACACAGCTGATGGACTGTAGCCCTGTGAAATCTGGACACACACCCTCACACACACTCAACAAAAACATTTGGATGAGATCCTTGGTGACTGAACAGCAGTTTAAAGCAGTTGGAAGCTGTTTAAGGAGTCGTAAAAAAAAAAAAAAAAGTTGTTGAGTCTTTCCACTGTGGTACTAATGGACATTGGCTCCCTGGGGGTGGGGGTGAGGCACTTTTTACAAGCATGTGTGTGTTTATGTGCCTGTGTGTTTTTTTTAATGATTATTCATGCGTCGGCGTGTATATCTTCCACGCGTGTTGGCCTAATTTTATGTGTTTTTTTTGTTTTTTGTTTTCTTTTACTGTGCTGCCAACGTGTGCTTTTACAAGCAGCACGGGCCTAATTGCTGCCAAGTACCATTCAGACGAGTGGCACACATTTAAAGATGCTGTGATGATTATTTTCAAATTAATAAATCATGGTGTCGTTTGGGAAGCGTCACTGTTAAAAAAAAAAACAGTGTTTGCTTGTCAGGGAATCAGCCACACAGCTGGAGAATCTTTGTAAACCAAACCAAAATGACCCCAATTTAATTCTCTCTTTCACCTCTCAAACCAGCCCCGTACTCGAGCCCTAATTTTAAAGTGGTAATCCATAAGATTATTTTGTTTTAGCTGTCACTTTTCAAGACCAAAACCATTCAATGTATTTGTATCATCCTCCTCTATATGCTGTTCCATTGTTGGTGGTGGGGTCCGTCTTTCCCGTCAAGAATGCAAAGATCGGACAAGAGGCACAAGAAGTAAAACAAGTAAAAACAAATAATTAGATCAGAAGAAGCCATAGTTTCGAAAGAAAATTATTTGACTGCCTCGGATTGAAGACGAGAGTAAACCCGGATGTTGGGTTGCAGTTTCGAATGGAATTCTGGGAATGAAAGTGTAATCCACCCAACACAGACATTATGGACTGCCACTTTAACCCAGACCCTAACTCCCGCGCACACCAACCTAACCTTAAATTAGACGTGTCCCCAGACATCCCCTAACCCCAAAACCCTAACCGCAACCTAGACCCCCATTTTCAAAACATACTTTTGCTTTAAATGATAAGTTACGATAATTCCATTAGCAAGAGCTATTCACGTGTCGTCTATAAACCGCACTTCTAGAACTGCACTTCACCACTGAGTAGTTCTGCTCTTTCTCACCCTTTGTTTATTTTCTCTTGCTTTCTCTTCAGGGAAGAAGAAGTCAAAGTTCCAGACGTTTAAAAGGTTATTCGCGAGGAAGAAGAGAAAGGAGGCGTCAGCCTCAGGGGCAGAGGCGGGGCTTAAAGCCAGCCAATCCAGCGACAATGTCAACAACACGCCGGCAAATAACACGCTCACACGCTCGGAGAAGGACAAGGGCTCTGGGTAATTAATTTTTTTTTTAATCTAGCACACATGTATACACACTTTATAATAAATGTATAGTCATTTTACAGGGACATAGAGGTCTAGGTGCAAAAGTGGAAATTAAAGGATAGGTTCACTATTTTTCAACCCAGGTCTTATTCAGGAGGTAGAAAAATCCAGGTTCAGAAAGTAAAAGTCCCACCATGTGTTTGCTCCAGCCATGCATTGATCCAATCCAATCCATCATGAGTTGGACTTGAGGACTTGGGCTGAGTTGATGCTAATCAGCAAACCCACATGGCTGACCCAAAATCCCGGAGTGGAATTTTACTTTCTGAACCCGGATCTTTCACCTCTGGTCCTATTAAAATGGTAGTTTCGATAATTTATAACTGTTCATGGCACAACCTCGCTGAAGGCTTTACTACTGAGAAGCTTACCACTCTGCTGCAGCTTCTCACTGTACTTAAATGCAGTCCGCTGGGGCAAACGTTTAAGACGCAAAAAAAAATGTTTTGCTCCCTGATTTGCCTTCAGTATGTACAGTAGTGTTTCTCTACATAGAATATTTATTGTTGGTACCTTAACCATAAGAGGATTTACACAGAGTTTCATAGAAAAAACAAACAAAACAAAAAATCGCTTGCAGGCACAGAGGGTGTATCTCATTGACTGCACCCCATCATGGATCTATCTCTCTGCCATAATTACATTTCCTCCAATAAAATTTGATCCAACCAAAGTGACCTAGATTTCACAACTGCCCTTAGCAGCAAACAGTGTTCGTTTTGCTTTTTTACACTTTTTGTTTGTGAGCTAATACATGTTTTTTTCAATCCTAATGATGTCTTTAATTCAATGCACAATTACTGTATAATTACAATATATAGCGGTTGATGTTCATTATACTCGTATCAGTAGATGCCTTTAGCTAGAGTGAATAGCACAGATCTGCTGGGAAGACAAACAAGTGACTAATGAAGACAATGGAAGAATTCTTTTTTTTTAAATCGTTTTTATTTTTTTTAAGATCCATTTACTTTTTGACCCTACCTCACTTTGTTGAGGACTCGTGACTTCCTTTGGACCTCTTATTTTTTTTCACTAGTTTAAATGTCATTTCCTTTGGACAGTCCCACGTATCCTCTCGCCATTCCTCGCTTTCGCTTGACTTTAAAAAAAATTTTGAAATGTCATGCATTCCACCCACACCAGTCAACTATGCAACTTTTTTTGTAGCTTTTGAAAAGTAATTTAAAAACAAAATAATTTAAATAAATAAATACAACTTTCACTGTCTTACCTGATAGCAAACAGTTAGAGTGGTAAAAAAAATAGAGTTGAGTGCAGACACAGATTTTAAAATAATAATAATTATAAATAAAAAAAATCTTTGTGAACCAAATGTTGACGTTGTGAGCGATGGGATGTCCCAACTGCCGAGGTTGTCTTTTTGTTTTTCTTCATCTCCTCTTCCTGTCTCCCAAAATAAGGTCAAAGATCAGCCTGGGCAGCAAGGCCCTGTCACATGACTCCATTTTCGTCTCCGATTCGTCTGAGGCACTGGGGGCATCCCAGGACAGCATTCACTGCAAAGTCAAATCGCTACAGGTACACACACACGCACACAGACACACACACACATAGTCCAGTCCGACCACCCCCCCGTCATTACCACTTTTTATCAGTATTTGACTCAATGGAGAGACACACAATGGTACCTGCTGATCTTGTGTATATTTAGTTAGCTTGATGATAAGCCACCGGGTGCACAAGCTGTCACAGTGTGGTGGAACCTAACAAGCTGTATGGAAAAAGGTTATATGATACACGACATAGCCAAAAGTATGTGGACACCCCTTCTAATTACTGGCTTTGACTATTTCAGCCACACCCATTACTAACGGGCGCATAAAATCAAGCATACAGCCATGCAATCTCCTTAAGCCTGGCCCACACAACAAGATTTTTCAGATCTTAACAGATGTTGAAAATGTGGGAGACCCCACGCATAACAACATGATAAATCTAACAGTTTTGTTTCTATAGTGTGTGGAGAGCAATGATTTGCCCAAACAGCACACCACACACTAACAGATTCCATTCACCACCAACTAATCTCGCGAAGCCACACAAGACAGAGGTGTGGCTACGCAAGATTACCAGATACCCCGACTCTCAAAACCGGAAATCTTGCATGATCAAATGTGGCTTTACAGTAAACAAACATAGTGGGCGACGGGCTAGAACTATCTATGCTTTTTTTTTTGCACAATTTTTTACTGAAAAAAACAAAACAATGGATGAAGTCATGAAGATGGCGTGAATATGGACTGTACATGTTACTTTACGCTTTGCGTTCACATTTGCCGCCATCACTGCTGTTGTGTTTATGACTTGTTCCGTTTCAGCTTGGCTCCCAATTGGCTCTCAGTCTTTCCCACGTGACAAACAACAGACCGCGTCCTCAGGGTTCCCCCCGCACTACAGGATATTGGATCATAAATGTTGAACATGTTTACTTGCGATTTGTGACCGGCGCCATGACACCACAAGATAATCTGGCACGGTAATCTTTAGAACCAGCAAAAAATTGGGACTTTGCTCATGATTGTCAGAAGGGGGGAATCGGGCCCTAAGTCTGCTTTATTATCTTGTAGTTTGTACCCCACTTTGCAGTAGAAGGGGTCGTACTAAAGAGCTCAGTGACTTTCAACATGGTGCTGTGTTAGGACGCCACCTTTCCAACAAATCAGTTTGTCAAATGTCTGCCCCGCTAGACCTCTCCCGGTAAATCGGAAATTAAATTACATCTTTTGAGAGGAGTTTCAACTCTTTACCCCTATCTCGCAGCCAGCAAAGTGTGCATGGCCAATCCTCGTTAGCTTTGCGACGGAAAAAAATGGTAGCCAGACTGACCAATGATCACAACGGCGATTTTTATATTACCTGAAAGAGCAGCAGAAGAGAAGAAGAGTCAGGACGATTGTGTAAAGAACGTGCGAAACTGCAAGATAACAAGTAAGACAGACTGGATAAAGAAGCCACAGAATAATTTCTTAGCTTCACAGAGGACATGAATTTATCTACATTTATTGCAAAATATGGTTATATGTACATGAATCTATCTAGTATTTGGTGCTGAATGCATCTGCTCGTGGAAGAGCTTTGTGTTTACCTGGTGTTTATACCTAAAATACAAGCTAAATTGAATTAAACTAATTACATTGTAAGTTGACGCAGTGATGACTGCCGAGCGAATCTTATGACGGTTCAATATGATTCCACATTTCTTTTAGGTGTTGATAAAGAATCTTCTCCACGGTTGTGTAATAATAATAATAATAATAATTATTATTATAATAATAATGTTCCATGTAAGTTTTGGATTACCACAGGAGCGGTGAAAACGCCCAGTTTTCACCGTACTGTAGTTGGCCATCTCGTATCGCAGCCGATGAAAAGCTGCATTGTCAAGTTGTTTGCCCTACGACGATTGGCTAAATAAGTCCTTGACCGACTTTTAACAGGGAAGCACAGATAACAAGTACGCAGGTTAGTTTCTGTGATACCCTCTCTGACACACATCAATACTCACACAAGTAATTTTCTGTTAATCATACAAAACGGCCGTTAGTTTGGAATCTCTACATCCAAACCACACACACACACACCCACACACACACATGAATGCACGTATGCTCACCTTCAGGGGAAACTCACCTGTTCTCCAGCTCCAGCTGAAGCAGGCCATCCGGCTCGGCTCGCCCCCGTCTCTGATGTGCGTAAAGAGATTGGACGATGGCGGCACCATGTCCGAGGACGACGGCCTGCCATGCAGCCCGCCAGAGTACTCTACGCTGTGCGCTGTACTGGTGAGACACACATATCAGAATCAGAATCAGAATAAGTTTATTCTACCAAGTACATTTTCATATACGAGAACTTTGTCATGGGTGAGGATTGGTTCGTTTCTCTACAGACAATCTGGATTTAAAAAATATAATATTAATATAAATAAACAAATAAATATAGAGAATAAAATAAAAATAAAATATATATATTTTTAAACTATACACACAAATATATAAATATTGGTATATACATGTATATATACACACCTAGGGATTATAGTTTATTGTGAATTATTTGTGAATTCTCTATTCTACACAAAGCTAAAGATGTTATACGTTATAAGATGTTATAAAATAGACGTCATGTAAAGATGTTATATATCTGACTATTTATGTTTTGTATTTTTTTGTATTTTTTGGCTATTTGTATATATTTGACAATTAGAATTTAATTAAAAAACTTTTTTTTTTTAACTTTTTATTCTATTTAGGGTTCCACTGCGAAGCAGGGAACCCTATTGTAATTGGTGGAATTCCTATTATTATTTATTTTTCTCCTGTATTTTGTCCAATAACTCATCCATACATTGGTAACTTTTTGTCCATTTCGACACACACTTTGTCCAGGCCACACGTAACCTGGCCACAAACAATGGCACTGATTGGCCCATAGGGAGCGCTATAACACGTATTCTAAGTCAAAGGCTCATTAATTGCTGCCGCCACGTTTGTCCTAACGAAGTGAAAGGGATTGGTCAAAAAATTATTATAATCATGACACAAGACACAAAATCCACTTGAAATTTGTCAGTGCAGCCAGAAATATGATAGTAAACATCTATCAAGATATCACCACGTCTATCAAGTGCCCTGGTGATATCTTGATATTTGAAGAAAATAGCTAATACAATGTTTCTGGTGGGCACAATGCATGTCTGTGTGAGTGTGGTGTAGAACCTGTATTGTGAAAAGTGGAACCGGAAAGTAATGTATTGGCATTGGCATTGCCTAGGAGATGAGGCTTACTTTAAATGTGAAAATTCCTGACGGGATGTGAAGACGTTGCTGTTTGTTTGAGTTCTGGCTAGTCGGAAGGAAATGTACACAAAGCCTATACGAGGGGCCCTTTGGCCTAGAGGTTACTGTTTGCCTGCATTACAGACTCTACCTTTAAGGTATTGCTTTTTGTACTGTCCACATGGCACAATTTCAGAGGCACATTTCCATCCATTTTGCCATATTGCCAGTCTCAACCAACCACCGGGACACAAAACATAATACCTCTCTTATAATAAGCACTTTCAGTCTAAGGCTCATTGCTGCATCCAGGTGGATCTAGAGAAGTGCAAGTTCTTACAAATGTGTAGCTGGACCTACTGTGCACAATGTCGCTTCTTTTGTTCATTCTTTGTCATTCAGTGGAACCCGCGGTCCATTGCTGCCATGCAGCTATATATATATATATATATATATATATATATATATATTATTTTTTTGCATGTTTGTCACACTTAAATGTTTCAGATCATCAAACAAATTTAAATATTAGTCAAAGACAACACAAGTAAACACAAAATGCAGTTTTTAAATGAAGGTTTTTATTATTACAGGAGAAAAAAAAATCCAAACCTACATGGCCCTGTGTGAAAAAGTGATTGCCCCCTAAACCTAATAACTGGGTGGGCCACCCTTAGCAGCAACAACTGCAATCAAGCGTTTGCGATAACTTGCAATGAGTCTTTTACAGCGCTGTGTAGGAATTTTGGCCCACTCATCTTTGCAGAATTGTTGTAATTCATCCACATTGGAGGGTTTTCCAGCATGAACCGCCTTTTTAAGGTCATGCCACAGCATCTCAATAGGATTCAGGTCAGGACTTTGACTAGGCCACTCCAAAGTCTCAATTTTGTTTTTCTTCAG